>PPHD01008312.1:0-14904 GCA_002909625.1 Bambusicola thoracicus | reverse complement strand
CATGGAGAAAGTCCTTATTTTTAAGCTACTTTTCACATGAAGAGATATTAATTCTAATTAATAAATTGAAAATATTGTTGCAAAATTGACTGCAAAGGCTAAGAAAGGGAAGAAAAATTTTTTCTCACTGGGAAGTACTTTATGTCTCTTTTTGTATTTGTGAATAAACCTATAAGGAAATAAAGAAGATTTTTATGATAGACAATTAGAAGACAATTTTCTAAAGCATAAATGGAACATACTCATAGATATTCCATTAATGAATAATTGAGGCCATTCACATTGCTTTTGAAAATATACCCCAAGATGAATACTTTTCATATGTACACTAAGTTCACAGCTGATGGACACTGAGTCATCACTGTCTTAAACACGTTTTTCCATCAGGCGGGGTAATGGTTTTATTTACTGATATGCATCGCCAGAAAACTCTGAAAGTAATTTCAATGATATGTGCAAATTACCTGAATCTAAAACTCACCTAGCAGCAAAGAAGACAGAGAAGGTAACACAGAAAATGCTATTCATATCATTTTCAAAGCTTCTTACATATTCATGTTCCAAAAGGATTTCTTTTGCAGAAGTTCATGCTCATCTAACCAGATACTTGGTAAGTAAAAATGCGTGAAATTTAAACCAGCTTTTTATATGGACTTTTTTTTTTTGTCACCGTTTTAGCAATCCAGCAATGGTAGACACCTATAAATGTATGTGATGGATTAGATTGTAATACAGTCTGGAAACATAAGGAGGTGATGTATGCCCTTCAGTGCAAATCCTTTCTAATGTCAAATGGAATGCATTTGAATTAATAGTGCACTGTCCATATAATAATACAGTAGTTTTTCTTTTGAAAATATATCTGATTTCACTCCAAGTGATAAATATGACAAGGAGCAAATCTAATAAGAAAATTATAAGAAAAAAAAAATCAAAATATCAAATTAGGTTTGAATTCCTGTTCTAAACTTTTTTTTTTTTTTAAACCATAAAATTTCAATTTAAGAAACTTCTCTTCATAGTTTGTCAAAGCACACTGTAAAAACAACAAACTTACAATTCATACAGGCATGCATGAACACGGGGCATGTTAGCCTGAGGAAGCTAGGAAAGTTAAACCAAAATAGCCAAAAGGTGTGAATGCAAAGCATATTATGTAAAGAGATTTACAGTTCTCTGTGAAAACATTTTTGGAGTGTTCTAGCAATAAGACCACTTTGCTTCCCTGCAGGACTTGGAAGCAGAGAAGTGAGGTCTAGATTTGCATGCTTAGGTAACCCAAGTTAAGCCTTTCTGAGAATTTTCTGGTAAGTGTATATCTAACTCCCTTGCAGCTGTACTTAAAGTTAAAAATTACTTTACTCACAAATCAATTTGCAGTAATCTTGTATTTCAGAAAAATTTCAGATGAAACAAAGTGGATCATGTTTCTGATGCATACTCTTTGTGTTAATGCACAATTCACCACATTGATTAATGGATACTTATTTCACAATATACAATTTTTTTTTCCCAAGACCAGCTTCTGCAGTATGGGGAGAGTTCTCCACTAATGTCAAGTTACAGAACAGCAAGAGTGACAATACAAGGCTAAGGATGAATTTACGCATTCAAGATGCATAAAATAAATGGCAATAAGTAGTCTCTTATTTTCCTAACTTTGCAAACTAATAAAAAAAAAAACCCTAATGTCTGTCCAGTACACCATTTAGGTTTTTTTTGTCTTTTTTTTTCCCCGACCAACACAAAACTCCTCAAAATTGAAGTTATACTCAAGCTGCCTGTCAAGTATTACTTACCATAAGTGCCAAGAAGATATTTCCCTCTTTTCTAATTGGGTAACACAGCTAATTAATATTCTGTGGAATCATGTTTGAGTGGCAGCTTGAATGTAAACAGAAACTGTAATTTCAGATGATATTGTATAAACATTTGGAATAGGGATGTGCAAGCACTGAAGCATCAACTAAAGAAATTTATATGCTAGATAATAGAAGTTACCTGTGTTTCATGGCTATCTAATCTTTAAAGTTACCTGGTTTCCTGCCAAATGTCCATAATACTTTCCATAAATGCTTTTGACACAGTATTCATCAGAAAAAAAGAATCAGAGATGTGTTGGAAATCACAGAAAGAAAACACAAAAACCACATGTTAAAGTAAAGTAGATTTTGGATACACTTAAAAGCACATCCAGATTAAGCCTATAAAATGTTAAGGAAACATACTTAATCCATAGTACAAAATATGAATAATAAGAATGATAGGACATTTATGCAAAGTTGAGAATGTCTCTTAAATATATGCAAACTAATTTCAGAAGTGCTAGGATAATTTGTAGATGATATGTGTTTGGTCATGAGTAGTATCAATATCTCAGTTTCCATAGTTGCATTCCAGGACTCCAAGTTTCATTTCTCTGCACTTTTTGATATTAAATAAGAAACAAAAGAAATGAGAGACACATCAGCACCTAGGCCAAAAGGCAAGGTATTTGGAATTAGAGAGTGGGGAGATTAGAAAACAGACCAAAGCAAAATACAATAGAAAGGATGGTTATCTGCTGGTAATTTTATTAAGCAAACTTATGTTCTTACTTAATCCTTTCTTTTTTCCACCCAATCTAATGCTTTAGTATATTAGTTTATAGACCTCTGCTCTCTAAATTCTCAGACCTCTATTAGAATGATCATATTTCATTTACTGAAGATGTTTGATGAATGTTCACAATTACAGCTGACTCATATTAAGTACTTCTGAACATTTCTAGCAGTACATGACATATGACATAACATATGTCTATGACATTACATATGACCAGGAACCAGTAAAACCTTTTAATTTTTACTGAGAATTTGAAAACTGTTCCTAATACTCCATTTGTTATAAGATCTGCTGTTTCTAACAAAAGTGCCCTTCTCAAAGTTTACTCTCAGATTCCTTAGAAATGTTTTGTGTTGTTGAAACTCTCCTTGAAGATGAGGGGGAGAAAGAACAAATAATTTCAAAATAGAATTGAATTTCAAAATAGAATGAAGGAGCTGGGCTTGTTCAGTCTGGAGAAGACAAGGCTGTGAGAAGACCTCATTATGACCTTCCAATTTTTACATGGAGAAAATAGGAAGATTATAAGGAGATTATAGGGTTCTATAGATTAGAGGGAGATAATAAGCAGGAAGGAAATAAACTTTATATATAGGTAGATAGTTAGAATAAGGGGGAATGGTTTTAATCAAAAAGGTGGAAGCTTTAGACTAGATGTCAGGAGAATTTTTTCACTTAGAGTATGGTGAGGTTCTGGAACACATTGCCCAGGGAGGCTGTGCCCTGTCCCTGGAGGAGTTCAAGGCTAGGTTGAATGGGGTTCCTGGGCAAACTGATCTAGTACTTGATCTAGCAGTTGACAACCCTGCCTGCAGCATGGGGGATCTGATGATTACTGAAGTTCTTTTTAATCCAAGTCATTCTATGATTCCTACTAGAATGTGCAGAATTGACCTGTGACCACCTCATCTGCAAAATAACTGCTGATCATAGACTCACAAGGAGATCTCACATCAGAAGAGCAATACTCTTCCTTTGAGGACTCTTCTCTGTAAAAATCTTAAGCATGTTACAGGATTCACAGTCCTCCCAGCCCAAGACCAAGGCCCTCTTCATTCCCCAATGAGACAGCTATCCCATTGTCAGCATTAGATATTGCTGCATGCCAATTAATTGTTTAAAAATGCAGCAATTGGAAATAAATTTAATTCTAACTTTCTACACTACTATAGTCAGTGACCTTTAGGACAACATCAACAAGCCATAATTCTGCTATCTTTGCAAAGAACTTGCTATTCATTTATTAAACTTTAGAAATAATTAAATTCTTAGTGTATTGACATTTGGAAGAAAAAAAAAACACCATTTGCTATATAACTAATACTTAATACACAAAACTTGCAATAGCTTTGGTACACGTTAGGGTATGTTATACTCTTCGATCCAATCAGAGTTGATGCTCATACCAGCAACAGATACACCCTCAATGTCAACATTTAATTGCCTTCCATGAATATTTCTGTATTCTTAAGATATCTCAGAACACTTTTGTATCCACAAACAGTAATACAGATTTATCCGAGCTGTGATACAGCAAAGGCGTTCTGGAGGGTCTGAGTGAAATCATACTGCACAGCATAATAAACACCAACTGCAAGGTGAGCTATTTGGTACTGGCTATTCAGTACTAAATAAGAAATGCGAAATTTAGTAAAACTCACAGTGTATGAAAGGAGAAATCTTTGTAACATAATGTTAGACCTGGTAAGAAGACTCAGAGCTGATGAACGTGTGTAAGTTTTACAGCTACAGGAATAGGTCAGTTGTATACTTGCAAATTTAACTGCCATTGCCATTAAATGGTAAACACTAATTGTTAATTCTGTTTATTAAAAGTAGACTTGGAGAAATATTTGCATCCTGCTTGCAATACTGTAATGTCATGGAAAGTCTGATAGCGGAGAAGCACAAGCCTAGGCTGGAATAAATGAGAACAAGCCCACATACAGCAGCCATGTATTCAAAAAACAAAAGGAAAAAAAAAAAACTGCTTACCTTAAGAAAGTTTCCATTAGGCAGGGATCTCCAGCAAAAAGAAGAGGTAACTCTACTGCCAACCCTTAAATGAATTCTGGGAAGGGGTGGATTCTGGCTCCATTCCTTCCAGTCACTCAGGTGCTTTGTATGCAGCTGAGCAAACCTGGCTTGGCCCTGCCTTCCCACCAGGTGCTCAATCACTGTTTCAGGCCATGGCTTAGTCTTTCTGCTACATGCCTGGCTTAAAACGTTATACTGAAGAGAAATAAAAAGTTTAGTTAGTCTCAAATATTTTTACTTATTATTATATCAAAAGAACTGGATTTTATTTTATTTATTTTTATGGAGGATTTAATTCATTATAAAACAAAGAATGTGTTTGGAAACCTGTTTTGGGTCCAGGGTTCAGAGGAGGGCCACAGAGATAATCAGGGGGCTGAAGCACCTTCCCTATGAAGACAGGCTGAGGGAGCAGGGCTTGTTCATCCTGGAGGAAAGAAGGCTGTGGGATGACCTAATTGCAGACTTTCAGTACCAAAAGTGAACCTATAAACAGGAGGGGAGTCAACTCTTTGAAAAGGTAGATAACAGCAGGACAAGGTGAAATGGTTTTAAGTTGAGGGAGGGAAGATTGAGGTTGGATGTCAGAAGAAGTTCTTTACTATGAGAGTGTAAGGTGCTGGAACAGGCTGCCCTGAGAGGCTGTGGATGCCCTGTCCCTGGAGGGTGTTCAAAGCCGGGTTGTATGGGGCCCTGGGCAGCCTGGTCTAGTATTAAATAGGGAGGTTGGTGGCCCTGCCTGTGGCAGGGGGTTTGGCAATTCATGATCCTCGAGCTCCCCTCCAACCTGGCCCGTTCTGTGATTTTGATTTAACATCGAAGAAGCCACCCAGATCAGACATCCTCTGTATACAAGATATCAGTACTATTCTGCCTCCACCCATTACCAAAAAGCATAATTTTTTTGAAGATTTTATGTCTTGGAAATATCAAGACTTAAACTACAAAATATGATATCAAACAATGCAAACATTTAGTTTATATGCATATTTTCTATTCACAAACTTATAAGCATTTGTCAGTTAAAAAACAATGAAACAAAACCAAAGTAATATTTAAAGACTCTGTACATTATAGAATAATATTTGACTGGCTAGCTGGCCTAGTTATTTGAGCTGTTTCTTTGTTAATCATATTTGTAAATAACAATCTGAAATTAAATTCATTTCACTGTATATCATGATAAATCATTTTCTCATGTACAAATATATTAGGAAATTTACTTATTGGAATAGTAAAAGAAGTTAAAGAAATGCAATGTACATGTTTATGATCTGTAATTATCTGTATAGAAATTACATTGGAACATTATTTCTTCATGCAGATAAAAGTGTAATGATGAATGACTGAAAGCCAGCCAAGTGCAAACTGGATTCTATTGTTGATGACAAGAAGTATTAACTATTTTAACAGTTTACCAAGGAATAGAATACATTTTCTTAACTTGGAATCTTTAAATTGAAATGTGTGAGTTTTCAAAAGGTATTTTTTTGTGACTGTTGGTTATGGTTTTCTACAGGAAAACTGAAAATCTCATCTCTTCCATGTAAAAAGCAAGAGAAGTTGATTATAATAACATCTTTAAAATGAATTAGTGTATTCATCAAGCCTTCCAAAGTTGGAACTGATATTAACTGGGCTGTTGTTAGTTTTTATTATTTTTATTTATATCTATTTCTATTTTGTAGTGTATTCTGGGTCTGAAACTGAATGTCATATTTGTGACACTGATAGAAGCAGAATTTAAACACAGTAATTTTCTTCGCTGTAATCACTCAGACGCTGACCAGGAAGATGTTTCCACCTTCTTCCTTGCTGCTGTATCAGCCACAGGTAATTTGTAAATAACAGTGACTGGGCACAATAAAGTTTGTAACACAAAAGAGACAGTTGAGAAAAGGAGGGGGGGATACTGCCCACTCAGTGGCAGGTGGGAGATCTGTCTGTGTCAAATTATGATTTCCATTTTGTCTTGCGATTGTAACATTCACTGTGAATTAGAGGATTCATTTTGTAGCAGCATCTTGACGCTTTAGTGAAGGAACCATAATAGTCTATGACAGAGCAATCAACAGCTTTCACTACTAAATGGCCTCTTCCTTACCAGAGAGAACAGTGATTAGTAGTAGATTGGTAGAGCCATTAACTCTGAGCAACTACTGAAGCAATGGAGGGGACAACAGGACAGGTTTAGAGCTGCAACTCAGACTTTCTCCTGCCCGCTTCCCACTCTATGTATATAATTCAGATGGGAAGACAACACGTGAAAAACTTTCCTCCCTGAGCAACGTAGATCAAACAATAGATGAGTCAATAGGACCTGGAAAGCAGCACAGGGGTTTGCTACATCCAACTCAGATTTAGATCAATTTTAGGACTCCCAGGTGCAACAATATCTAGCCCTATAGAATACACATAAATAAAATTGCATCCTAAAACCAGTATTACTGAAAACATTCCGAATAAGCATAGCAAGAAGAAATGCTGAGAAATGTTTTGGGGTTTTTTTGTTGTTGTTGGGTATTTTTTTTATTTCCTACTGATTCTTTGATTTATGTTGCTGCTTTGATAGCAGTAATAAGTTCTGTTTTTCTTTATCACTGTCACAAGGAAATAGCGCATTTATTTACACTCATTAGAACACACTGTAACTTAATGCTGGGGAGAAGGGAAGTTTCAAAAATAAAAATGGCCAAGCACTGTGTGATATTCTGTGTTTTGCTTATTGATATGACTGGAAACACCCATCTGAATTATGTATGGGGCAATGCATAGTCAAATATACGTTTACTCAAACTAGGTTGCTTGCACATTTCTGTACTAATCTTTTAAAAAAAAAAAATTATACATGCAACATAGCTATTCTAAATAAACAAAAAGTATAGTGTATAATACATTGAAGCCAACTGTATTTTGATTTCAGTAACTTACGCCATTTGTATATTAACATTATCAATTATACATATTAATTGGGAAATTAATGTGATGTACAAAAAGTTGGTTGAAATGATCAGTTTTGGATACTGAATACAGAACTCAGAAACAGATGGTGGCTGTTGAAAACTGCATATAAATAAAATATAAAATAATGTAGTCATTAGAAAACATTCTCACATAAATTCCTTTACCAATATGCCAGCAAAACTGTAACCTATGGTCTTGTTTAGAATGAGTTTTCTAGTAACTGTCATTTATAACTGTACAGTACTACAAATTAGTGCTGTCTTTCTCTAGTTTCAGCTAAAGAAACTGCAATAAAGGCATCAAAGACCATAGAGATCTTTTCTTCTAAGATGTATTAGGAAAAATCATTATTTTAGGAACTGTTCAGACTGAACATGAAAATTTTTCTTTGTGATTTTAAAATTCCACTTACAAAGTATTATGTCTTTCTTAAGCATCTTAGAAACATTTCCACTAATACCTGAAAGTACAAGGGGCTTTTTTTCTGGGTAACCAACAAGAGGAAATGAAACTCTTCTAGAATCAACAGTCCCCATCAAAAAATCAGCTAGTTCACTCAATCCCACTTAACTAGCTGAATCAATTAGCCATAACATTTATTTCTTTTTATGAAAGATACCCAGTTCTTTAATTCTGCAAATTAACTGGACAAGTATATTTAGGATATCAAAATAGAAAAATATATGAAAATTAAGAAAAAACATTTTAGTCACATTATTCAAGTCCCATTTGTGCTTGCCTGGTTGTTTTTTGTTTGTTTGTTTGTTTTCTATTATTAAAAGTGAGAAGAAAGTAGTGGGAAGTAGACAATGATGGTTGTTGTGAAAATTAACAAATATCTTACAGTTATGTCATCACAAAAATTCTTTAGTATAAACAGATGAAATAAATTTGATCAGAATTATTCCAGAATTACTGGATATCTGATCAGTTTGTTGTAACATGGAGCATATATTTCTGGGTATCAGATTTCCGGAAACCAGAGGATTTCCAGTCTCCCCTATCACAAAACACTTTTTTCTGCTATTTTTCTTTCTCTTCAACAAAATGATCAACTAACTGTAATAATTCTACTTTGTAAGCTATATGATAAATCAAACAAGATGCAAAGATCATCAGGAAAATGGAAAATCTATCCTCTGAGAGCACTCCTGAGCATGACTTTTGAGGCTGAGAGGAAATACATCTGCTGACTACAAATGTATCAGGGAATACATACCAATGAGGAGAAAAGAACAATTAAAAGACATAAAGCGTTTAAAGAAAAAAATGCTAATGTCAAAATCCATTCAAACTGGAAAACAGAAAAGAATTGGGAAGTTCTGAAGCTGTCTTCCCATGGCAGAACATGGGAGACTAATGGCTACTAGGAAGTTTATGGTATTTCTGATAATTCAGTTCCTGAAGGAGTGAAGTGCTCCACTCAGTGACTTTGGAGGTTTCTAGTTTTAATATCTGAACAAAAATGGAAAGAGGAAAAAGTCCTGCTAAAAATGGGAGCCACTCTTTCAAGTATGTCTTAAACAGATTTTAAATAATAATTGGAATTCTTCCTTCACACATACATATGCCAGCAACTTTTCTAGATACTTCTGATTTGAATTAGGACTTCTTTTCAGTTATCTCCCGCATAAAGAAGATATAAGTATCTGCTGTATCTAAAATAAACTGGAAAATATCTCTTCCCTAATACCAACACCTGCATGAATAAGAAAATAGCTTTACTCGCTGGAAGCTGTTGTGCATGCAGAGGTTTGCTGCCATGACACCTTCAGTTATCGATACTGTTCTAGCCTCATCCTTGGTGGTGAAAAAGAAATGTTTGATGTTTGTTTTTTTTTGAACTACAAAACGCAGTTGAACTTTTGGGAGCTAATCCACCAACACAATTTGTAACACATTAAGAGCTATTCCTGCTGCTTACCCCCTAGCTTTTGCTGACTTAATTCTTACTCTATAAACACAATTTTGAAAACAGTTATCTAGTAGGTTACTCTTAAAAATGTCACTGGTCTGTGCTAGAGCATGAGTACAATTCATATAATGGACTGTGTGTTTCCTGAGCTGTTGTCTCCGGAGTGCAGCTGTTGGCACCAGCAGCTGCTGCCATATGCAAGAGTAAGAGATGCTCCATACTGTGTCATTCTTTTCCCACTGGAATTTGCTCTGTCTGGGTATGATAGTTAAACAATCTCAACAGAACTTCAGCTGGAAGGATTTTTTGTACTTTTACAATTGTGACATTATAATACATGAAAAAAATGCCATGTGGACCTCACTTGATACTTGAAATTTGCTTTAACCCTTCCTCTCCAGTAAGACCCCATTACAATAGATATATAAATGTATAACGTAGTTGACCTCAGACAAAGAGAAATCAGTTGAATTAAAAAAAAAAGCTGACTTTTAAATTTCCTGTACTGGTTCATTATTCTTCTTCCTAGTGATTAGCTTTTCCACAGAGCCTTACAAATTTCATTGCCTTTCTAGTTTTAAGAACTTGTTCCAGGAGTATTAATTCTCTGGGGAAATCTTCTCTTTGAATGCAATTCTATAAAACTTTCAAAAAAGGTTATTTTTAAGAGCAAGTCTTTTAATTTGCAATGCTTTCTTCTTATGGCATCTATTCAAATATTCCTCTCTCTCATTACCATTGTCTTTATCAGTCTAGGTTTTCTACTTAGGCTCAGTTTGCTACCTGATAGCCAAGACAAAAGTGAAAATATTACCTTGAGCATGATGACAATAACAGGCATTTAACATTTCAACCATATTCAATTGCATGAGTAGCCAACTAATGCATCCCTATCCCAGTAGTCCTAAATAACTGCCAAAGTTTTGATTTAAATGGATTAAAGTCTATTTCTCCTTTAGCAAAGCCTTTCTAAGACCAGCATTTTACATTCTGGTAATTTTTGCTTTGAAAAAAAAAATGTATAATTTTATGCAAATAGCTATCAAAAACTGTTTGTTCAAAATGTCTTGCAAGTAGGTTTAGGACTCACTTCACACATTCTGAAGCTATAATATTCTGACATATTAGTTCAGTTAGGTTGCGAATGGTTCACCACCCTTCATTTTCCAGTGACTCAATGTTTATGGCATGTGCTCAATTGTTTTAAAGCATGACTAAAAAGTGTAAAACTGGTCTATGAAATCACTAGTCCAGAAAAAATTCTCTGCTCTGCTGAATTCAATAAGCACTATGTACATTCACTTCCTTTGTCTATTACTCTTCTTCTTTTTTTTTTTAACCTTTTGAGTGTTTCAGAATTGTAGGGTTGGAAGAAATATTCAGAAATATCAATTTTCTGTATGCAAACTATAGCACAGAAAACACTTTTTTATTATTTTTACATGAAAATGTGGATTTCTCCAGTAATTACAGCTTTGCAAAGCAGACCACAAAATTGTACCTACATTCTCAAGACAACTTAGAGACAGTGAAGGTAAAAACACACCCTATCTGTGTACTCAGCATTCTGCTGTAAGGGAAAAGGAGCACTGTAATTTGGAGTTTAGAGAACAGAAAACGGCATTAAATAGACCTATTTCCCTAGAAAAGCACATGCAAAAATACCTTTCCTTCACATATTTCTTCAACTCCTGCATGAAGAAAGTACGTTGAAATAAATCTTTAAAATAAAATCTCCCTTTTGAATGCTAGCAGCTTGTTCACATAGTCTACTCTGTTCTTATTAATGATGAGTGAGGTACAAAATTTAAAAACCTCAAATATATTTATTTCATTTTAAAACTATTTTAAAACTAATTATGTTCACTGTGTCCAGTTGAATTGATTAACTGTATTCATTAGAATTCTTTTGACCAGCATTCTACCTCTGCTGAGATCTTCTGTGGTGGCAGTGGGTTTTTCTGGTCGTTTAGGTAACTTTTAAAGTGAGATCAAGCGAGACAGGGGAAATTCCATTTTTGATCTATTCCTCAGCTCTTCCTATGTGTGAGGAAGACATCATAATTTAAAAAAAAAAATTGTAAGACTTCAGGATTTTTTCTAAAAATGCTGTCCTTCAACTGTATTTAAAGTGCCAAATTGTCTACATGGAAGAAAAAAAAAAAAAAAACAACACTTTCTCTTCAAAATAGATTAAAAAAGAAGGTAAGTGCAATTTTAGCTTTCATACATTTAGGAAGTGTGATACCTAGTTTTACTCAGCTCTGCTAAGCAGGTATATATGCCTCACTTGAAATGGTGTCTAATATTCCACAGATGGCAATTACCTTCAGAGGAATGGCTAGGGACTTAATTAAAAGGCTGAGAGTTAGCAAACTAAAATGCTAGAGAAGCACATGAAAAATCTATACATTATCCAAGAGTCTCTATAGAACATTTAGGAAGCTAAAATTGCATTTTTTCAAAATTTACCTTCTTTTCCTCACAAAAGGTTTACTTTAAAATAAAGGTTAGGTATCCTATATTTAATATTTTACTTTGGATAACTGAGCTTACTGTACAACAAAGCAAAATATATTTGACTGAATAATATTGATTTTACATGAAAGCACATCAGTTAGTGAAATGCAAAAACCAATAAAGCATCACCCCAGGCTGGGATAGATATCTCTAGACACAATTTATTTTTACATTTAAACCAATTATTGAACTTGTTGCATTTAAAAATGTGCACCATATATCCTTAGAAGGACCTTTTTATTCAATCATATCAATTGCATTGATCTCCATATTCTATATTAAACAGTAATCTTAAATTAAAGCTGACAATTTTGAAGGCCATGGTACAAGATTCTAAGCAGAAATAAATTCTGCAAGGCTTTCTTTCTGTGTTTTTATGCCCAAACATTAATACAAATATTGATTACATTTTAACACACAATTTGTAAGCTACTTCAATGCTTATTTCTTCTTAATATTTGTTCAATAATATTACAAACTTAAAGAAACAATTTCCTACTGTTGCACTGAAATATGATAATATACCCCACCAGTACCTAAAGGGGGCCTATGAAAAAGTTGAAGAGGAACTCCTTATTAGGGAGTGAAGGACAAGGGGTAATGGCTTCAAACTAAAAGAGGGTAGATTTAGAATTGATATGAGGAAGAAATAATGAGACAGGTTGTCCAGAGAATTTGTAGATGTCCCATCTCTGAAGGTAACCAGGGACGGGTTGGATGGGGCTTTGAGCCATCCAGTCTGGTGGAAGGTGTCCCTGCCCATGTCAGGGAGATTGATACTGTACACCAGAGCATGGTTAGTTCTTTCCAATACAAATCATTCTATAACTCTATGATAATGTTTTTCATTAATAATAGAATGATAGTATAAGAATAGATATTTAAGTATAACTGTTGATAAAACATCTAAAACTATAAGAGCTTCTACAAATGTTTTTCAGAGACATGATTTTTGCATCTACCAAGTTGCAACCAAGCAAACAAACTTATTCTAATTCATTATTTTAATTGCCAACTTGTGTCTACAAAGACAGGCAGTAGGACTCAGAGAGGCTATTTACATGGACTAGTCTATTATGTAAGTAAGTGTAGACTGAAGCTAAGTATTTTCTTGTAGAAACCTTGGTCTTCTGAACATGGTGGCAAAGCTTCCATTTATCCAAAGATACCAGTTTCTATTTATGCAGCTGCCTTTACACCTTGCTACATCATCTCTATATCTGGTAAGAAAATCACTATTCTGCTCGGAAGAATCTCCTTGTGTCTCCCTGACTCAGCAGTTTCCCAGCTTTTAAAGCTCTTCTGACATTGTTTGTACTTTCTAACTTCCCTCTCCCAATAGTTTTGAATTAGTTTTAGAAGCATTTTCAACTCTTTGAAGCTCTTAATTGTTTATATAGAGTTTGCATAAAAGTGAAATGGAAGAATCCAGACATTGGAAATATTACCAAACATTCAAAATGCTCAGCATCCTGTTAACTCTTCTCCATGTCCTCATATTTTTATGTGCATACCTTGCAGTCAAATAAACAGCATAAGAACCAAGAAGGGAATTTCTCAAATACTCCAAATAGCCGCACATCACTACAGATTATGACTGCTTGGATTTAGGTAACATTTTTTTGGCTGAGGAAACATTCCAATGGGATAGATTAATCTATGTAAACCACACAGCTCAGCTGTTCAGCATTCTAAATTGCCACCTTCGTCTTCTTTCAGCACAAAAATGTGCATTTTTTCCTATAATAAATATATTTTATAATAGCAATAAGGCAACTCCAGGGTGTACGGTTATCACGAGATAATCATACCCTGGAGGGATTGCAGATACTTGGCTGTGCCTCATAACACCCCATGTGTGTGTTTATCTCATGATAACCCTACTCTCTTTTGTATCTTATTGCCTAATTATCCTCTGCTAATGCAAAATACTAATTTTTTGTCTGAAACAATATGTGCAAGAATGCATTGCTAACAATCACTAGAGGACGTTGACAAACAATACTGCCACTATTTTATACTCTTTTTCCAGTTGGAAATTTACATAAAGAACCAACTTTGAATGTTTTTTCCAAACTACTTCAAATTCTTTTATACAATGAAATCTAAAATATTTGAAGCTGTCCAAGTAAAAATCTATTAAAAATTCCATGTATATTCTCACAATGATTTATATGCTTTTACTTACATAAAACATTAAAATTCTTTCTTCTGTACTTATACCCTCTTGTATTTCTATTCTTCTATGTAGAATGTAACTTGCTGCTTATTTCTTGTAGACTCTGAAGGGACTCCACTTCTATCATAGGACCACACTGAAATTTATTAGAGATTATAATTTTTTTGTTTGTTTGTTTTGATGTGCAAGTGGGAATTAATGAACTAAATCCAATGAATTCTTTTCCTCATTGCAACAGAAATGTTAAGTTGTATTACCTGCATTTAACCAGTGATGAAATTTGAGATAAGCAATACTTAGAAATAATATCCTCAAATTCCTCAGTTGAAAAACTGTCATAAAAGTTACAGTCATTCACAAGCCATTGAAAATAAATCAATAAAAATAAGTTTAATTTTTTAAATGATAGATTTATTCTGCAATTTAAATTGTAAAAATTATAAAACACAGTAAATGTCCTGTGTAAGTACCGTGTCAAAATCATCTGTATAAGATACATATTTCCCTCTTTGAATAAAAACTATATACTTGAGAATAGGTTTCTGGTCAAACGGTAATCTGACAAATTAAGATGATCTCCAACTGTATCAAATGTACTAGAGAAAATGTTAACAAAATACATCAACTCTGCAATTAACCTATGATTATACAGACTTCAACATTCTACATTAATAATTTTACTGAA
>PPHD01008311.1:0-21924 GCA_002909625.1 Bambusicola thoracicus | reverse complement strand
CAAAATGCCAAAGATTTCCACTGACTTTATTTAGATCTCCATGAAGCCTTCAATTTTTCCTTTGAACAACAGAAAATTGATAGCAGTATGTAGGTATGTCATCACCACCTGATGTGTCTGTGCATGGATGTTTCACATATAACAATTATCTTGAACATCAGGCCTGCTGACTCTGATGTACACCTTATTTTAAGGGAACAGATCTGTTTCCCTACATTTAAAAGATTAACTTTTTGTTGTTTGAGGCATAGGCATATTCTAATTCTGTTATTTCTGGATGCGACTGGAAAAATAAGAATTGCATTAATCTCCAGACCAACATAAACAGAGTTGATGAAATTAATTAGATTCTTTAATTAAAGCTATGCCACCCGGCCGCTTACATGACATAGGTACTTCTTTGTACATATCTGAAAGTCCAAAAACAAAATGATTGTTTGGTTACCTGCTTAGTATTTAGATAGAATATATATCACCCCCAAGTTTGATACTTATATCTATTATCCAGATTTCTACTATTGTCTTTCTCCAAAACCTTTACAATGACACTGCAGAAGAGACTGCTGTCGGATGCTAAAATGATATCTCTGCTATACTCAAAGAATATTTTCTTGTTCACTCATCAAAAAGTGAGTTTGTAGTTTAAATCCAAGCATCCTCCCCTTTGTCTTTATTTACTGAAAGTCTCACATTTCTAATTCTTTACCAGCAAGATATTACCACCATTTTCCTTTATCCTTCTTTGTTCAGCTGTAGTCAAAGATGGAAAGAGCAAACACAGTGGAACAGGCCTGGGCTGAGCAATATTCAGCATAGCTTTGAAATCACTTTACTCATGGGCATTAGTAAAGGCTGAACCACTGAAAGGTGCTTAAAGTTTTTATTCATCTGCTGCTAATATTTATTGGGCAGAACAGCTCATTTAGAATGGAAAATAATTTTAGTTGGAAGGGACCCTTAAAGGTCACCTGGTCCAAAACCCATGCAGCGATCAGGGCCACCTACAGCTACATCACATTGCTCAGAATCCAGTCCAGCCTGACCTTGAAAATGTCCAGGGATGAGGCATTCACCACCTCTCTGGAGCACTGCCGTAGTCTCACCATTCAGTGTCTCACCACTCTTAGGATAAAAAATTTCTTCCTTATATCCAGTCTAAATCTTCCCTCTTTTAATTTGAGATCATACATCCACAGTCAATTGCAATGGAAAATCAATTATATGTTGAGCCAGTTGTTACTGTAAGGTGAAGGAGAAAAAAAAGGTAGGACAAAAACTTGTTTCTACCTCTTTGTCTCTGCATTTCGCCTCACTTACAGCTCTTGACTCTGAAGGGTATAAGTGGTTGGTCTTAGAATAAATAACATTATTATTACTATTCCCACCCTTTCAATAGATAATAACATAATATTTTCAGAACCACCACAGTGACCTTGCTGCCTCTGTACTTTTTTCAGAAGTGGTGGAGGTTTTTAGGAGCTCGGTTCTCACAGAAAATCAATGGGAGTTATGTGCCTAGCCCACTTTGATGTGTTTGTAAATCCCTCTATATGCCACGCTACATCTTTAGGCACCTAAAGATCTTTAAAATCATGTTGTCAGTCATTGCTGAAGATGGCACTTAGGATTCAAAGTCCACTGGGGGCTTTGAAACTTTCAGGTTAGGATATACAGGACATCTTTGAGCTACCTCTTGTCTTTGTTCAGGAACATACTCCCTTAGCGTCCACTCATACAGAGACCATGGTGATTGCTTTTCTGTTTTGTTTGCACTGCCCCTCACTGTGATCTTGCTTTTATTCTTCTGTCTTGAGAGATACTATTTAATTTTCACTAAGTAGTTATATTTGTCTCTTGATTTTTTCTGGAAATATCAATTAGAAAAACAGACTCCTTAATTTTTCATGAAAAACTGAATATTTAGGAAATTACTATGAATTACGTGCTTTATCTTGCAAAGCACATAAAAATAAAGTAGAAGGGAATTCTCATTCTTCCAGGGAACTTGCAGGACTTGTCTCCAACTGCATTTCTTCACTGACTCTCCACTGCATTCTCTGTTGGCTTGTCATGTGCATTTCTGAGACTGTACATGTATAACATTCAGGGCTAGAATAAGACATCACATTATCTAATCTGACATTTTGTTGCTGAGGTTCCTGTATTTCAGGTAGTTACTTTTTCAGTGGATGCCTATCATCCACAAGGTAAACAGTCCTCTTCTACACAATCTTCTTCTATGGAAATCAAGGAAAGCAAAGCTGTGGTAGTTTATCACTCGTAGTGTTAAGAACGTGTATCTCATTTTCAGTCTGGAGTCACTCAGCTTCAGCTTCCAGTTATTCATCCTTTAATTTTTTCTACTAGTCTGAGCTGCAGCAGGAGGAATCTCTTTTCTCTGCAAATTTTTAGTACCCACAGTAAGAGTTGTCTCTTTTTAAAGATATGAATGCTTTTCCTCTCTCTATGATGAATATCCTTAATTTATAAATTACTTCAGTGACTTTTTTCTATTGTTTTGTCCAGTTCAGACATCACATTTACATGCATCTTCCAGTCTCTCTAGTGCCTTCCGCACAGGTGACATGTGGCCACGGCCATTGTTCCCTGTTGCAAGGTTCACAGTTGAATACTGCAGAAACACAGTTGTAGGAAAAACAAACAACAACAACAAAAAAAACCAACAACCCACAACCTCAGCTTGCCATTCACCTTGTCAGTTTTAAAGACATTCTGCAGATGTAAATGTAAATGGTAATATAATGCATGAGACGTTAAGGAATTGAGCCCTGAGGTTAGAGAGACTATATTTGGGTGTCATGAGAGAATATAACTCTGAGTAATGGGATAAAATTAAGCAAGTGAAAATTTAGGCAGACTAGACTGAAACACTTCTTAACTGTGAGAGATATATTAGGTTGTAGAATAATCTGTGGGAATTGATGGAGGCCTGGCTACAAACTGAACTGGATAAAGCACTTAACGATATTCTGCAAGAAATTATCCTGCATTGCCAAGAGGAAGGATTAGATGACCCCACAGGTCATTTCCATCTCTACTTTCTGCAATTTTGTTGTACAAAGCCCCACAGACAGAAAATTGTTAGCAAAATCATGAGATGCCAATACAACCTATCAGAGAAAGAAGAGTGAATAACATCACCTGGTGGTAACTATGCAGGAATCCTAATCCAGCATTTCTGTGTGTTAGAAAATGCAACCAGAGCTGAAGGCTGCATGCTCAGTTTGTGTATGAAAAGAGAAACCTCTACCAGTGCAAAAATGTTAAGAGACAGCAGGTGAGCTATGAATAGGAACCAGAAGAGGAGGAGGAAAGAAAAGAATCAGGATGGGCTTGAGAAGCATAATCGTGTCATGAACAAATTAGTCAGGAATGAATCAGCATGTTGTGCAAGGGTTGAAACCTGAAGCTCCAGAAAACCAGCTGGGAAAGCTAGAAATTTCTGTAGGCTTCGGTGTATAAACATTGATTCATATAATAGTAATACCACATTGAAGGGCTGAGACCATAGCCAGTGTCTTTGCTGGCCTTTGAACAAACACACAAGGCAAGCCATGGCCCCCACAGAAACCTATATGTGGGTGAGTGAGCTAAGAGTGAAAGCTGTCGGGAGAGCTTCAGTAATAACCTAAGGAAAGATCACACACAGTTCTAAGGTCTGCATGTGTGATTTAACATGATTTGTTCCTAAACTTGATCTGAACTTGTATCTCACTGTTCTCCCTTAATTATTGCTGTTACATATTCATTTATCAGCATGAGGAATCACTAGACAACTCATTGTATATTATTTCTGTTACTTAATTTTTTTCATTTCTCTCTTCCCAGTCTTTCCAAACCTACCTGCAAATGAATATGAATTACACATACCTGTACTAGGTCTAGCTGGAATTGAGTTAATTTTCTTCAATGTGGTCCCCTATGGTTCTATGTTTTGGACTTGTGGCTACAACAGTCTTGGTAGCACACCAATGCTATTACTTTGCTATTACTGAGCAGTGGTTGCAAAGCATCAAGGCTTTCTCTGCTGCAATGCTGACCTTTTTTTTTCCCTTTCTGCCTCCCTGTATCAAGTTATGAAAAATCTGGGAGGAACACAGCCAGACAGCTGACTCAAGTTTGCCAGAGCAATATTCCACACCTTACAAAGACATGCTCAGGCAAGAACACTTGAGGTAGAGGAATAAGAGACAGAAAGCTCTTCTTACAGTGTGCTCATGTCTCAGTGTCTGGTTGGGCAGTGATCAGCTCACTGGGAGGTGTCATATAGCTGCCTCAAAATCTCTCATTTTATTGTTCTTTCTTTTACTCATTAAGAAGTTCCTATCTTAACCTACACATTTTCTCACTTATTTTTTCCTGTTCTCTCCCCTGTCTCATTGCAGGGTGGAGAGTGAACAAGTGACGATCTCGGTGCTTAGCTGCTAGCTAGAGTCAGCCTGCCACTGTGTCCTTTTTCTTAAAAAACAACAAATAAACAAACAAACAAAAAAGTTTAAAATCAAATGCAATTCTTTCTACATGTTACAGCAACTTTCCCCTTTACTCATACTTTTCTAGTCAGACAGAAGAAAAACTGTGAATAAACTTATTCTATTTTCTGTTCATGACCAATCACTTCCAAAATATCTTGGGCTATCTTGCTCTGACTTCACACCTCAAATTTGCCTTTGTAAGCAGCCTAAACTGAGACAGCTGCTACATCCCACTGGCCCTCGCAGAGCTAAAACTGGGTTTATTCTGAAAGCACCCACTGCCCCCTCCCCCCCATCTGCTGACATCTGTCATGTGACATCTTTCTCATTAGGCAACATGAAACACATGGCAGTGTCCATGCTGGGGATAGCATGCTGAAAGCTGTCAGCACTTAAGCTAAATATGCTGCTGGGAGTGAGCAGGGCAGAGTCGGGAGTTTTCAACCCTGCTCTTGAGACGCAGCAAAGATGTATTCCTACAGATGTGTGCAAGCACAGCAAGTATGAAATCAACATCTGGTTCCCAGACAAAAGCATTCAATCCACTGCAGATGGATTCACCCAAAGCACTTCAGGTAGTGTGCTGTGCATCCAGTCCTCTAAATGACTTGGTATGTGAAGTACAAAATTGTCATAAGGTATATTTTAATTGGTCTGGAAGTAGTGGTCCTCTAAAATATTACTTCTGAGAATGGTGTAAAACCTGAATGACACTGTAAGACCTTTCCAGACATTACAGCAATAGGATAAGGAACTGGATGAAATAAATAAGAGTACATCATTTTATCAATGACTTTTTAAAATATCCACATTTGAAAACAAGCAATAAAAAACATGCAGACAGAATAAAATAAAAAAAAAATTGTCCACCAGATGTCACTAGCTCTTCTCTTGTAATAGAACTATTTATATCAACTCTGAAAGGGTAAAGTTGAGCCAAGAAAGTTACAAAATTAAATGCCTTTTCTATTTCTTCTTTCTTGCTTGCTAAGACTGGTGTTTAAAACAAAGCAAACACAACTGATGACAATACATGTGCGGTCAACCCATGCAAAAAATCCCTGAGAGCTGAGAAGTCATATTTTTTCATGCCTGATTATCTCCCCTCTGCTCTGACTACTTTGACTGACTACACTGACTGAACATAGACTTCACCCTCAGCTACGTGATATCATTGAATGACAGAATAGCGGGAGTGACCTAGCTATCCTGGCTCCTTGGCAGTTACAAGGAATTGTTTTCAATTTTTACATCTGAGATCAACTCCTCTCGAAACACTGTGTGGTGTGAAACATGTGACACCATATCATACGTCACAGATGTGTCCACAACACTGGATGTGCAAGTGCTGCAACTTAGCTCCCTTTTTTAGACAGATTGCAGTGGT
This sequence comes from Bambusicola thoracicus, assembly GCA_002909625.1. Lineage (NCBI taxonomy): Eukaryota > Metazoa > Chordata > Aves > Galliformes > Phasianidae > Bambusicola > Bambusicola thoracicus. Next base: position 16,041 of record PPHD01008311.1, on the reverse strand, counting down.
CCTTTATAAGGGCTCAGATGAAGCCATTGGTCTACTGGGAACGTACAAGCACTGTGAGTGCGTGAGTGGGTCTGCACACCACAATCCTAATTTGTTCTATCTCTGTTAAGATGAACTGATCAGGGTGGTTGATACCTGGAAATAATAAAAGTGTCTGGAAATTTGGGATGTTTAATCCAGCTAGCACTGATTTGGTGCTTAGAAGATATTACAGACTCAGTGAAAATCTGGTCTGAGTGACATATCTAGACCTGAATTTATGTTTGTAGAAAGTAAGGTAAAAGGAACTAACTACCCTTGCAAAGGAGTCATAGGATTCATTATAGGAAAATGATGCTCAAGATCTAGGTATTTTTACTACCATTATTATTTGAAATTATGAAGCACTAACTGGAATGTAAGATCACCAATGACAGGTGAGCAGAGCTTTAGATAGGAAATGATGTAAAGATCCAGGGTGACATTTTCTGTGTTTTATCAGCTCCCTTATTATCTATGCTATTTCTTGGGTGAACAAAACAAAATGGGAAAGGAATCAAAGGCAAATGCTGCTCAGAAACTTCATGAATTTTCAGAAGGAGCAGCAAAGCTCCAGACTGTTGGGACCATTAGAAGACAATCTTCAACAAACTATGAGTATCTGAAGAACATCAAACTCCACATAATATCTCCATTAAAAAATAAAGTCTGATCTGACCTTACTAGCAGAATTACATTTTACAAGCTCACATAGTAAGGATAATATAAGAATGAAAGAGGGAAATACCTCTTTCTCTTAGTCCATTTCTTGTTTGTTATTTATGAACCAGGATGCTTTGAGCTATTCCCACCTTCATAATGATACCCTGTCACATTTCAGGGTTTCACAAAAGCTAGAGGCCATTTTTACTTCCACCCCAGGCTAATGGTGTTTCTAAAAGCCCCAGTTTATCCAGGAGTTTGGGCACCAAAGTTTTGGAAGAGAGGCTCCTGTTTCTTTCAGACTGGAGGATGGATCCCTCTGATCTGAAGCATCCTTCCCACAGGAGCTGTGGAGAACTAGGCAAAAGCATCTCTCTGCTCAGGCTCAACATGTCCCATCAAAGGGATTTGGAGATGTAGCTTCCTCCTTATCCTGAATAGCTCTGGATAGAATTTCTTAAAATGGTTTGAAGTGTGACTGTGCCAGACCCTTGTGTCTGACAATTATGTCTGTTTAAGCAAGACCTCTGAGTTTGTAACAATGGAATTATCTATATTTCAGGACAATTAACACAATGTTTTTGTACTAGCTGAAGGTCAGAGGATTAATGTGGTTTTATCTACAGTGCATTTTTAAAAGCTAATTAAGAATCATTCAGTTCATTTTGTACTAAGGACTGAGAACATTTCACATGAGATGACTCTTGCTCCGCTGCAGCAACAGAAGAGGAGGGAGAGAGAAATGGGGGGAGAGAGGCACTGAGAAGGAGTGAACTGATATGCAAATAAACAAATATATCACACAGATGCAGCTAATGGAGAGCAAGAAAAAGCTATACTCTGGTAAATTGTTTTCTGGACAAAAGGGCTAATCTAAAACATTAATCAGCAAAAATATTCAGCATTTGCTGGGGAACGATGAAGCATTTATTGTTAGAAGAAGAGAAGGTGGAGAGGAATAGAGGGAAGTGCTGCTCTGAGAGCATTATTTTAGAGAAGTTTGCATCACCCACTGCTTATGAAGCATCCCCACCTCTCCCTCATATTTGTATCCAACAGTCTAGTCTGTACATAGCACCAAGGAGATCACTTGGATAATGCATGGAGGTGCATGGAGGTGAGGAACAGGAGTGCGAGCATGCATCAGGAGGGCAGCTCCTGGCAGCAGCACTGCTTTCTGGCACAGGAGTGGAAACAGGTGGTGGCAAGGAGGCAGCGTGCTCCTCAGCTCTGGGTACATCAGTGTCTGGGGAGAGCAAAATAAGACAAAAAACCAGAGAGATTCAGGGGTAGCATAGTGGCTGCAAGACCATGGGAAGGAGTTTATTGGGGCCACAAAAATGGAACACCTCTCCTACAAGGACAGGCTGAGAGAGCTGGGGCTGTTCAGACTGGAGAAGAGCAGGCTGCAAGATGACCTGATAGTAGGCTTTCAGTATCTAAAGTGTGTGTGGGAGGAGGGTAAAAATGAAGGGGACAGGGGGACAGACTCTTTAGCAGAATTTTTCTGATAGTATAAGGCAAAATGATTTTAAACTAAAAGAGGGGACATTTAGACTGGATATAAGGAAGAAGTTTTTTTACCATAGGGTGCGGTGAGGCACTGGAACAGGTTGCTCAGAGAGGTGGTGGATGCGCCATCCCTGGAGACATTCAAGTCTGGACAAGGCTCTGAGCAGCCTGACCTAGTTGAGGATGTCTCTGTTCATTGCAGGGGACTTGGATCACATGACCTTTAAGAGACCTTTCCAACTAAGGATTCTATGATATTAATGCAGTGGCCACTGTATAGCCTTTTAATGGGAAAAGTTAAGAATATGGGAAGCCGTTTCTACTCTCTTGCTTCTGGATATTTATCTATGCTGCTGATTAAGCACTCTGAAGTTCTTTCGCTGTGTCTGCCCAAAGTACATAAATTCTATCAGACACAGAGGCATCTCTTTTCAACACTGGGCTATACACCACTATTCTGTTGATCAAATGTGGCAATTATTTCAGGCTTAAAACCTTTTTGGGATAACAATAGGTACTGCCAATCAAAGCTAGAAAATACACATGCATTCAAAGAGCGAACTGAATGAGGAATAACAGCAACATGTGTAGCAAGAATATATTAAGGATTACCATCCTCTCATACAAAGGCTAGTAAACTCTTTAAAATGCAGCAACCTACAGAGCTTATAAAAGGGACAGAAATGTGCAGAAGTCACGGTTTGTCTAATTTGTGTCTTTTTAGCCTTGGTAGGATGACTCATTGGATTTAGCAACAGCTTGTGAAGATGAACATATTAATAACTTTGTGCTGCAGCTCTGGCATAAAATGTAATATTTTAAAATTCTGTATTCTCAAATGAAATATAAGCTTGGAACTAGAATAGAGTTAGGAGAGATATTTGAATTGTCAGCTTATTTTCTTTTTAAATCTGTGCTTATACATTTAAATATGCAACTTCTGAAAGGCTATTCCCTTTCGTTGCTACTCCTCCCTCAGTGTGCCTCTCCCTGCTATAGCAGATTGAATTGAACAGTACGATACTTCATGGTGTCTGGTGTTCTCCGTATTTTTATTTTGTATGAAGCAGAAATTAACATTTTTCTTCTCATCCATATATATACTTGAACAGGAAAGCATGGGTAGATCATACATGAGAAAATGGCAAACAGGTGCATATTCAGATTTGCATGTGTAATCTACAGAATTAGTAAACAATGGGATATGTGTCATTTTGCCTTTTGATGAAGTTCAACAGATGTGAATAATTAGGTAACATAGCACAAGGCTTACTTTGAGGATGTAGCAACTATAGTCCTAAATTTTCACTCTTAAATTCAACCTTTTTCCAGAATTACTCTAGTCTACAGAAAAACTCATTTGTGTTCTGTATGACCTGCAGAAGATTATGTAGAATATATCTGGCAAAGTAGCAAGCAGAACCAGTGTCTTTAGGTATTAAAACGATGACCTAAACCACTAGACTGACCCTTTCATTTCTGTATGATTTTAATGAGAATCGATTTTAATGAGACAGCTTAACAGCTGTGTACCTTACTGGAGATATTTTTGCATTTGTACATTAAGTCTGCTTGCAAACGTATTGAAATAACAGGAAAGAAAAATTACAACTATCTTAGATCCAAATGCTAAATTCTGGTCTGACTGACATTTGAATCTTTCAATATTAAATACCATAAAACACCATGGATCAATTTAAGGATACTCACTAACTTTATTTTTAACTTAAAAATATATATATTTGAGTGTGGATAAAGTCTCAGAAAAATAATTGCCTATTTTTTACTACAGTAAGTGATTTAATATGTAGATGTTACTATTTATTACTTAAAGTGAGTTGAATTTGTGAAAAAATCATGCAAAATTCAGTGTACCCCATTTAGTTTTTCCATGTCATGTACTCTTTTAAACTGCTTCTTCTTTGACTGATTTCATGTACAAAAAAAAAATCAAAAAACTTTCTAATGTTTTTGGTAAAATTCCAATCTCACGAAACTGAAAATTGTGTGTACAGTCTGTAGATACACATATATGCACATATGTAATATGCATAAAATCCAAATATATTTTATGTAATGTAAATACAGTAGACATATAGTTAAAATATACTCTGATATACATATCTACCTCTAGCTTGGATTCTTAATTGATAATGAATAGTGAGCATCGCTACCTCAGAAGATTTAAAACTGAAAGTGCTCAAACTAACTGGTCAGATATCTCTTCCAGGGAAAGGAGACTTCATCTTCTTACCTGCTTTTTTAATTTCAGGGGTGGCTGTCTTCTCTTGAGCTTTCTCTTTTTTTCCTTCTTTTTCTAAGATTTAATCAAAGAAAGTCATTTGAAAAGTTATAACTTTGAATCATACACTCAAATATGCATTCAGACAAACCCTGATGAGCACATCCTGGAAAAACGTACTTTATTTGGGAGTTTAACTCAGACTGTTCCCCTATAGTCCTTGCACATGACTAGCCACAGAGCAATCAGCTGAAAGTGCAAATTAATCAGCATCCATCAACTATGAATGATTTTGACCCTCAATAATTCATCAAAGGCTAGGCGAAAATTATCAGTGCATGAACGTAGTACCTTTTAGCTTAAGTTCCAATAGCAATGAATCGTTAATAAATAATAAATGAATTTTTTTTTTCATCAAATAAAACTCCTAATGGATTTTAGATGCTTCCTGGGAATGAATAATCCAAAATGTTATTTAGATGAATATTAAGGCTTTCCAGTTTGATCACTATAAGTTTTGATTTTGATTCTGTTAAAAAAAAAAATCAACAAATCCCGCTATCATAAATTTGTTCACAGTAATCCAAGTGATATATTGAGTTTAGTATATGGCAGTACTACTGTATACTGTTATTTATAAGGTCTCCATTAAATTGTCTAACAAGACCATATATGGCCACCAATCATGATTTTTTAAAATTTTTCAGTAAAATAGTTCAGAAAATATCAGTCATTAAACTCATCAAACATCAGATACAGAAGAAGCAGTAACATGCAAATGTTGATTAAAGAAATAAAAGAAGAGCAATATAGAGCTAGAAGAATAGGACTAACCTAACCAAAACCAGCAGGATATGATCCAGGAGTGGGAAAAAAAAGCTGAATGTAGTCAACAAGAAACATTACCAAATCATACCTTTCTTCTTAGTTTCAGTAGTAGTCCTCCTTACATCCATCATTTTCTTTTCCTCCTTCCTCTCTAAAGAAGGAAAGAAAAGTTTGACTATTTTCATACATATGTATGCATGTTTGTGTATATATATATGTATAAAATCTGGGATGGAAATTCTTAAATGCCTGTAATAGGTACTAGATCTGATAAGCTGGTCATGTATTTAGGACTTTAATATCAGCATCTTAGAAATAAAGCTTGCTTGTCAGAGAGTATATGTGAAGTTAAGGATAGAATTGGAACTAGTACATACATCAGATGCTTACTACAGTAAATACTAATTCAAGAAATCATGCTCATTATCCTGGTAGGAGTTTATTATGGTGATTCAGTAGCCATGCACCTGTTCTGCCCAAGTGTTTCTTTATAAAATCTAACTTAGTGATAGCAAAACATAAATGATACTCAAGAATGGATGCATACTGCCATGAAAAGCCTGCCTACATAATATACCTTTATAACTCTTTTAATTGAACCGTTGAAGTTCTTATAGGACTTTATGGAAAATTGCTGTTAAAAGATCATCTACAAAAGAAAACAATTCATTCTTATACATCATCTGCTTTTATTTTGTCAAATAATTGGACAGAGGCAGAAATAAGGATAAAAGCTTTTGCTTTTTTTACAGAAAGCTACAACAATTTAATTACTTATTCCATGACTGTTATTCATTAGAAAATTGTGATTGTAGCAGGGAAAATAAGTTACAATTCCTATTTTTTCTTCCAGGAAATGAATCCTCATTTAAATGGGGAAGAATACAAGAGTGTCAGAATAGCTAAATTAAATACTTTTTTTTAAATTTTTTAAGTCTTCATCCACACAGAAAAAAGAAAATTTGTCATCTTCAGGTTGTACTGCATGACTTAGGATGTTGATTAAGTTAATGGAACTACTTCTATTTTTGTGATACTTTACTTTCTGAATGTGGATAAGAAAGCAAGCTTATTACCATAAAAAATGGCACAGACACAGGAGCATAGGCCTGTAAGTGACAGTCTTTACTTGAAAACTATTTAAGGTGTAGGAATATTTCCTGAAGCCAGCGGATCCAAAAAGCAATTATACTATCATCCCTTGCATAAATTAACATGAAGATAAAGGAAAAATGAAGGAACTTACTTTTCATTTCCCCAGCTACCACAACAGACTTCTATTCTTTGTGAAAAAAATATATACAAACAGGGAATGAAAAAAATTAACACACTGCACATTGTGTTTCCTATGCCAAAATGAGTGTATGCCTGATAGAAAAAAATGATATTTTCATAGAGTGCATGAATTTCACAATATGTCCATGATGGTCTCATAAATAGTTATTTTGCCTACCATGGAGTGGGTTTACTAATATCCATGTTCTCCTCTAACCATACTTCTGCTGAATTTCTGACAGTAATGTTTATATTAAGCATAATATTACCGTGTTTCATGTCTTTCTTGTTTGAAACATGTTTTCTCAATGCATTTCTCTTGCCATTGTGACAAAATGAAGCAGAAAATCATTGCATGCATTTTTCAGAATAGTTCTTCCCATATTTTGTGTTTAAATCTACCTGCTTAATCTGTGAGCATACTGGACTTCAGGCTTCAGATTCCTTTGTGTCTTGAGTGCACTTCATGGTACTCAGGTTTCTTAAGTACATACTGAGTGTTGGAAGATTCTTTTGTTTGGTATATTTTAATATTCTTGTTATTGTCTAGCTCTAAGTTTCCCTGGGTTTCTGTCTCTCGCTTTGAGACACTGTTCCAGAAACCTTCAGTAGAGATCATGGACATCTCAAAAGAAAATACTCTTCAGCCTTAGATTACACAATAGACAGTTTAATAGCTCCACTTTCCTGTGCTACATATGATTTTTTGTTTTTGCTTTCCACATGTTGTCAACTCTTGTAATTTCTAAAGCATAGTTTAATTGCTTGCTAACTCCACCTGATTGAACTGAAGATGTTTAACATATCAAGCCTATCAGCTACCATCAGAAAAAAAGTTTCTTCTACCTTCTTTCCTCTAACCTTTACTCCTAGTAACCACAGAGTGAAATGCTACTGTTATTTCTGTGTTTTCTCTTCCATTTTTTTTTTCTGACTCCCTCTTTTCTGGTGGAACAGCTGATTAATCATTCTTGCTTCAACATATTCCAAGTTCCAGGTGGCGCACAGGATGCACAGTAAGCATCCTGTAAGTCATCACAATCAAAAAACTCTTTTTAATCAGAGACCATTTCTGCCTTTGACTGTGAAGCATGTCACAAGCTTCTGGGGCTCAACTATTTCACATAGTATCTACTCTGAATATCACAGAAAGATTCAGAGTCGTATGTGTTTTGAGAGCCATGAACTGAGACGTGGAGCTTTGAGAAATAGAACTTTGAGTAGTAGACTTATGGGGGGTAGCAAGGACTTATGCTGCAATTAACTTAAAGAGCAAAGAGAATATATCCCTAGCTGCAGAGATTTTATTGCTGAATTCTTCTACCAATTAATTCAACTGATAAATTTTCTAATAAAAGGCTCTTAAGTTACAATATTCAGAGTGCTCAGTGAGCCTAGTGGCATCTCTATCTGTAATGAATGTTTACAGAGAGGTATAAAAGAACTGTGGCTCCTAATTTCCATTTATCCTGCCCAATGTCATGCATAATCTTGGTCAAAATCTCACAGAAAGCAGTTTCAGGACTTCCATCAAATTCTCAGTTTCATCTAGCCCCACTGATGCCCCTTACACTTACTGCTGACAAAATTTTATGTAAACGAGACGATAAATTTGGTCAGTGTACATTATATAAAGAATTATATATTATTTAAGGAAGAAGTTCCTTTTCTTGAATAAATTTATTTATCCTTAGCCTGAGTAGTTCACCTTTAGAATATGGCATATTAAGTGTATATTTAACACCAGTAAAAATAACAATTTCTGAATCAGTAAATGCAGTGGTACTCCTCTAGATATATACACAGCTATACTAAGTGGCAGAGCAAATAAATAAATGGGAAATTTGACAGGCCTTTTGCAGTATAAGCTATAAACTCCTGTTAATTGAAAGTGATTTTTTGTTAAAAGTACAAGTAACCGAACTATAGAACTCTATGGATCAGCAACATAAAGAGGGATCATCATATGCATAAACAGTGGGTTGCATAAGAGAACACAAAGTGTTTCTGATGATTCAAGTTTGACTACAAGATGAATTCAACTGTCACAGACTTTTGAAATATCTGTTATTATTACTGTTACTTTTAGCTGATAATGTAATTAATACTATTTTTTTTTCCTAAAGGAGCACTAGATGTGGTTGATGCCTTTATGTGCAGGTGTAATAGGGGATGCACACATGAAGACCTTACTTTTAAAAGCCTGCAATACTTATTCAACTGTGAAAGTGAGATATTAGCTGATGACAGAGTATAACACAATAGAATCAATCAGGAAGTCAAGCAATGAAGCAATGGACTTTGCATTTAGTCAATTTATTTCATAGAATCTATGTAAAACTGGACTTTAGTTTACAACAAGGAGGAAACTAATATAAGATTCAATTAAAACAGTTATATACTTTGGATTTTTTTTTTTTTAATTGGGAAAAGAAAAATAAAGAAATCTATATAGTCTTCCTGAGACTGGGGGAATGTGAACAGTTCTAAAGAAAAGAAGCATCTTAGATGGAATGATTTGTTTCTAGGTAAATGATGAGGGACTGAGGGCACTGCTTGAAATCCAAGTGAGATTCAAAAGAGACCAAGAAAGAGTTGTTTCGGTCTGAATTACCTTTGACAGCTCTGAAAATGTCTTTGTGTTATTCACAAGGGATGTTAGCTAATGCTTGGCCAGCGCTGGGACAGGAGATAAAAGAAACATGCTAACAATGCTCCACTTGGAAACAGGCATGGTAAGACTGGTATGTTATTGTGGCAGAAATGAGGGGGCAATCTAAATTTAGGGATGCATGTGACTTATGAGGCATGATATCATGGGAATGCTGTCCAGGCACTGAAAGAGGAAGGTGCTGTGAGAATTTCCTTTCTATTGTTCCAGATGTTCCATGATTTTTGGGGGACACTGACTTTGGAAGGACTTATCAATGCATCCCATCCCCTCTGAGAGATGGAGGTAAGGAGGGCAGCGAAGTACAGCCACAGATACCTTCTTGAAGAGAGGCATGAGTGTAAGAAAAACTAACTAGCTGAGTGAATGCCAGAAGTTCAGAGATGTTTTCATTTAGATAAGCCTTCTAAAGTTCAGATATTTATACTAGGCTTATCTGCATTTATCTAAAACCCTGTTGCCAGGAAATATTGGGAGAAAAGCTCTTGTGAGAGACTTTTGATATTGCCTGGCTTTGTGAAATACTACAACAGCTTTTCTTCCCTACTGATTCTCATCCTGACAGGAGCAAGAAACAGCAGAGGTGCATGTGCACTCACATATATACAAAATAGAACAAAGCAAAAGTTGATTTAATTTGTACTGTGAAACTATAATTCAGACTGGACACAACAGGTAAAACTTAATTCCTCTTTTCTACAAATACATCTATACACCTTAAGTTGTTACAGTCATAATTTTAAATTTCATTTTAAAAAACCCTATATTTTAATTTCTTTATTAGTTTTGAAGATATTACAGCTATTCTTCCTTTGCTTTAATTGGTGACTGACAGCCTTTCTCTGCTGAACTCCATGAAAGCTTTGCCGTTCTTTTCTGTGGGATCTGAATTTTCTTTTAAATATTAAAATGACTCATTAACTCTCAGCATTTGATAACATCTTCTTCCCCTCTGCATTTTACTTGGGGCGGAGAATGTTAAGGACTAGCCATAGATTTTTTATATTAGGATCACACGCATTCATGTAGAAAGACACTTCTATGGTTGGAAACTCTTAGATGAAGAAGGCAAGGAAACACTTCTGATTAGTTTAGGATATAACAGAAACTCCAAATTTTTCAATGAAATGTAAGTTTCATGTCAAATGTGACCTCAGCTATCTCTAAAAAAATCCCATGTGGGTGCAATTTTTTTCTCTGTGAGAAATAATTTTGTCTCATTTTTGCCAAACTACATGGCCGAAGTCAATAAAAATGAAGTAAACCTAAACAGAGTTAATCCAGATTTCTTAGAATTGATTCTTCTCACACAAAAACATACACTCAGACATTCTCCTTAAGTTACTGGTGAGTGCTTAGGCTAAATTTATGCACATTTTCTACCATGTTCTCTTTCAAACTGCATCTTCTCATTTCAGCAGTCTAATGTGATGCAATTTGTTCTTTTATTGAGCAAGTGAATTGGACATATAGGTCATCAGAGATATAGTACACTCTGATGTCCCAGGCAATTTCTACAGCCTGATTTTGCATTTTGATACCACTTCACTGTTTTCAAATCCCAATTTGAAACAGTATTTGGTAGCTTTGAAGATTCCTTCATGGAGAAATTTTTGAGTTCTTCAGAAACTATGCAATAGTAATATCATGATTGATATTCCCAGTGCTTTCATGTGACCCACATACGTGTTCTTCATTTCTTCCTGGAGTGATTACAGGCTTCACAGCTTTGTCGAGTCAAGCACCAAAATTATTTGCTAATAGAATGAGGCTATATGTTGCCCTCACTAAACAACACAGTAGGGTTTGTTAATAGCACAGGGCCATACATTGCCTTCACTAAACAACACAGTGGGGAGCAAAGAAGTATAAATACCAGTATAATGAAGCCATAAAATTCATGTCAAGGGAAAAAGATGGCATGCCAACCTCCGTGGCAAGACCTGCATTAAAATTCATCAATGACAAATGCAGTGTGAATATGATAGCAGTGAATAATTAAATTCTTAGGGGGACTGTGGCACTTTATGTACTATATTCTTTGGCAAGAGCCATACCAAAAAAGCTAAAGCAGCAGGGCTATGCTTCTCTGTCCTTGTGGCTGACAGTTTTACTAGGCAATATGAATCAAGGATATCACCAATTGTGTCACTTATTTTGAGAAAGGTTTTGATGATTGTTTTTATGAAGCATTCGTTTGGGGAAAAAAAAAAAAAGAACATCTGAGGTTTAGAAACAAGGGACGACCAGGCAATGCATGATCTGAAGGCTTTGCCTCATCCTTCCAAAGCAGTATGAAACTTCTTCATTTGAAATCTCAGAGAATCTTGATCCAAGTAAGTATTCTCCATTTGCAGATGCGTCATAGGCAAAAAGTTACTGCTTACCTGTTACACTTTAAAAAACAAGTCTCTTAGATAATCTTCAGAATTGTTTAGTTTTGTTTTATTGCATACATATTGATGAATATTTATTTTTAACTGCAAAATTGAATATTGTGAACTGGATAAATAATATTAAAGATGAGCAAATACAGTAATATATCTAATCAATATATGTATAGCTTTATAATTTAATTCATTTTTGAATGTTCTGGTAAGCATTTATTTAGTGCCCATTTAATTATTTTTCCTTATGGTAGAATACAAGCAGTACAGAAGAGCCTTATCATTAAATAAAGCGTCAAGGGGTTTCTGAAGATTTAAGCTGTTTTCATCATAGCTAAACTATCTATATTTTGCTGTATAAATGTCTAATCTAAATAATCAGATAAATCACTTTGAAACCTTGTTTAGATGATTTCATAGCTTTTACTGTCTTCAGTACAGACTCATGGAAATGTAAGGCACATACTTCTCAAAAAAAACCAACCCAACCTAAACCTTTGCTTTTAAGCTTTCTATACAGCACCTTGTTTAAGATATCTGATCTGGTTTTTATAACAAGTTAGTTTAAAATCTAGCCCATTGCCTTATGATATTTCTAACAAAAACATTTTTCTTACTTGCTTTTATTTATCCCAGGATTAGGGATATCATTATCCGACAATGGACTGTTGTAAAAAAATAATATCAATATTATTAAAAATGTTCAAAATGGGGATAAAAAAATAAAAATTTTGCATTGTTGAAAGGTCTTTAGTGTATCTTTCATTAGAATGATGATTTTTGAAGGTTAATTTATTTTGAAATAACTAAATATATTTTATAGAACAATCTGTGTGCAGAACAGAAGGTCATTGATAGACAAAGGCAGACTGATTTGTACAAGATTTATGCACTTCTGTACATCAAGTAAGCTTTGTCAAAATGTGTATGGGCTTCAGTAATTTACATACCCATGGATATATCCCCTAATATTATATTCATGAGCTGAGATATAGATTAGAATTTCTTCTTAAGATAGTCAGGTAGTATACATTCTATGCAGACTTACATTTCAATGTGAATTTAGCCTCTGCAGGAGTTGTGGCAGAAACTAAAGAAATGTAATTCACAGTAATTCAATTTACTGCATTCTTCAAAATTTGTAATCAAAGAATTCAAACAGTGATCTAGAGAAAATAATTTTTTTTGTCACTATTCCTCAACAGATTTTTTTTTGTTGTTGTTTTTGTTTTTGTTTTACTTCACATATTAACAAATAATAACAGGATGGCAAAGAGCAGTCAATGGAAGGAAATATTTTAGAGCCTATCATGATCCATTAGTAGATCAGAACAATTATGTTGATCACTCTTCTGTAATGCTCTTCCAGTCAAAGAAGTGACCTTTGTAGGACAACATAGCCTGGAAAATCATATTCAGATGCAATGCTGTTCAAAGCATTTTTGTGATACAATGCTCTTCAAAGTACTTTTGTGGTACAAAGCATGCTATTGGAGATCACAGGGTAATGTGTATTAAGGTGCCTTCCACCAAGAGAAGGATTTAGGTACAGCCTTCTCACAAAGGTACTCTTATGGAAAGATGAAGACATACTTTTCTGTAACAATTAATATGAAACTTTACTAATACCTAACCAAGCTTCTGAACATAGTTTTGATATTAATTGTCTAACTGCAGCATCTTCGCTAGAAATTGCCTGCTCATGTCAGAGGACACAGCAGGGGAGGACTGTCTTTCTCAGGGGAAATAAAGAAAGCTAAAAACTGTATGATCTGAACAAAAGAAGTCAAGACCTGAGAATGTAGATTCACAGAGAACCAACATTGATTGCAGAGCAGACTTAGGATGTCAATGGATAACAAAGGTCACTGTTAAAAGAGGTGGAGATGACAATCACAGGAGAGGCATGTTAAACCCAGACATTCAGAGAGTCACAGAAAACAGATTTGTTCAAGTTACAGTCGGCACCAGTTTCCTCTCTAGATAGCAGCATCACAGTGTTACTTTGAGGGTACTGGGAGTGAAGCTTCCAGAAGAAGGGTAAGAGAAAGGATTAAAAATGAGTTCTTTTATTTCATGGTTGGTTAGGAAAGGTTTGGAGATTTGGAATTCAAATAGAAGTTTGAATCAATGTCTTCCTCTTCACAGATTTCCTTTCCCTCTTTCTCTTGTTTATCGTTTCTGGATATTTTTGTTAGTTTGTTTTCCTTTGGTTTACTTTTGTTTGCTTATATTTTTGTATCTGTAACCTAAAACTTCAAAATCTTTGTTGAGCTTTGAATGTAGGATCACAATGCTTTTTAAATTGAACCTAAACACCATGAAATAGGACAGTAATGATCTAGTCTTTTTCCTTCTGACTAAAAGAGTGTGAATCATTTTGCTTTTCTACCTGGTTATAACTGGAAAGTTCAGTTCATATTTATGCACTTCAGTGCTCTATATTTCATTCTGAGAATACAGTATACAAGTTAGGGTTTTCTTGTGAAAAACGTTTTTCTACAGAGATAAAGGAAGAGAGGTCAATGACAAGCTGAAAATGATTGGGATTTAAAACATAACAATAATGTGCTGATTGTCTAAGACCTCATGAATTCTACAGAGCATGATTTCTAATTAGCATTAAACATTATCCAGGAGAGGCTTTCTATTTCAAGATATTGAAATACCTACTAATATTAGAAATATCTGGTACATACTGCCACTATTTTCATGTTTTCAGAAATTAAGAATTGTCCAAGATTACCTAAGAGGACAGGCGCAAAACAGAGCAGTAATGAAAACATCTCCATCTAGGAAAAAAAAAATCAAATCTTTTCAAGTTTTACCAGCTGTATAGTTTTGTATTTATTCTCTGAATGTTGCTGAATTGGAAAGCATAGAGTCTAAATAGCTTGTTTTTCTCTGTGACAATTATTCTCTTATTTCCAACAGTTATAGCTTTTCTTCAGGGCTTGCCAAAGTCCTTCCGTAAATAATATTTCTAAATTAATGAATGATCATACTCGTTCACTATCCTGAGAAGTTATAATACTTTTAGTTAGAATAAAAACAATATTTTGTTTCAACCAGTCCTTTCGGTAATATTCAGGGATATACTACTCAAAAAGTTATGATAAGCATTAAGGATAACCAGACAGATGTCTCTTTAATCATTCCAGGGATTCAGATTTCTCAGACTATTCCTTTGTGTTCTTTCTGACATTGTGTCAAATATTCTCATAAATTACATAATTATTTTCCCAAGGGCTGAAATAAATCTTCAGAGTTTAAGGCTCCTAAAGCCTTTATACATGAAAATATATATTTGTTTGCTTCTCATATATATAAGAAGCCATACAGTACTACATTATAATAATTTTTAACAGCAGCATTTTACAAGTAATTTTTCCTTTTTTCTTTATTCCAAAAATCTTGCATGAGTATTGTATCTTAGTGATAAGCCTTGAGCCTTAAAGTGAATTTAGTTGAATGATTCTGAGCAGAAAATCTGCCCCCCAGTTTGTTTGCCAAATGAGTGTCTAATTTACATTCACAGTTAACTCAATTGCATGCATAAATGAGCTAATGAAACACAGAAATGTGTAAATGGTCATAAATACTCATTTCCATGTGCAATTGCAGTAATTGCATTCACCTCATGATTTTGAAAATCAAGAACTTCACACTAATTTGATGCTAGTTCATGTTGCATAACAGTTATATTTAAGATTAAGCTTATCACTCAACAAATGCAGCCATCTTTTCTACTAAACGATTTTCTTTTTTCTTTATTTTCCTTGTTTTATTTTTTTTTCCCCCACTATGGCTAATTAGTGGATAACAATGTTTAACATTGCGTAGACTTCTTTTTGCTCATAAGCAGAGATTAAACATTTGCCTCAAACAGGCAGAACTGCAAATGTATTTATATACTGTACTGCGTTGCAGTAACCACTGATATATACTCCTTCAAAGAATGTACCTACCAAGAAATAAAATGTTTTTTTTTTTCTTGAGTTAATAGGGAAAAAAGGTACAAAGTCACTTCGTTGCTTTTATCCAAACATTCTGATTCACAACAATCACATTAGAGAAATATCAAATTAATTTAAGTCTTTGTTTCAATCATAGGTTTTGCCAAAAGCTCTCTCTCATTTTCCATTTACAAATGCGGCAAATCTTGCAGCATCTTGTAAGTTAGGCTATTAGTATCCTATTTGTTTTGTTTGTTTGGTTGGTTGGTTGGTTTTTTAGTTGCTGTTTTTGATTTTTTTTTTTTTTGACTGCAAGTTAATTTTGAATAGATTAGAACTAAGACCTCTATTAGCAAATCCCATGGTGTGACTGAATGACTTCCTTTTGTGAAATCTGCTAAATAACTACATAAGAAGACTAACATATTTTTTGTTAATAGGTATTTTGTTGTAGAGACCAAGAATGCATGTTGCAGTAGTAGTTTTAAG
>PPHD01008310.1:0-21925 GCA_002909625.1 Bambusicola thoracicus | reverse complement strand
GTAGAGCAGCAAGCAAGAAAAAACAGCACAAGAATTGAAAGTTTTTCACTGTGTATGTGAAGAGATACATAAGAAACCTTCCCTGCTTCCTCATGTTTTCCAGTTCTCCATCTTGTGCCAGAAGATCCACACAGTTAACCCATCCACCCAAATTATGCTATCTTCACACTGCATCTTAGGTTACAGCAGAAAGGCTTTGGCCTCACCTCCCTTACCTGCCGCCCTTACTTGCAGACTTCCAAGCTTCTCTCCAAAATGCATTCACAACATTAGAAACCACTCATCTGGGCTTGGCCTCTGGCATTGATTGCACTCCCACACTTCCCTGGCCTTGGAACTCATCCTGCCTTTCACACCTGGCAGCACATCTTCCAGTAACCAGGCTCCCTCTAAGAGCTGCAGCTTTCACCAGCATTGCTTAGACGCAGGTCTCTTTCTGCTAAGCAATCTTTAAATATCAAGTTCCGTACCTCTTAGTCCCAAGGCATCTAAGTGGGAACCTGTTAGTCAACAGGATACAATCTGGTGAGTTTGAATGCATTTCAAACACTGCAGCATCGCCAGGAATCCATCTGCCAAGTGAGCATCCATAGCTTATGATTCAAACTGCTTTCTTCCAAAGCATAGCAGAAATTTCAAACATGCTGCTGCTTTTTTAGAGCAAGGACAGAAAGCCTTCCCCAATCACCTGATATATGGCTGCAGTCGTTACGGTATCAAGGATGAATCAATACAGAAGAACAATGCGAACGTTGGTTTGGACAGTTGGTAGATTGATAGGATTTCCATTAAGGAGGCAGAAGCAGTTTGGGAAGGGGGAGTGGAAATTC
Source organism: Bambusicola thoracicus (assembly GCA_002909625.1). NCBI lineage: Eukaryota > Metazoa > Chordata > Aves > Galliformes > Phasianidae > Bambusicola > Bambusicola thoracicus. The sequence goes on along the minus strand of PPHD01008310.1, from coordinate 21,095 downwards.
TCGTACCAAAGAAGAAGAAAAAAAAGCCCGAGAAACCTTTTAGTTTTCTTGGATGCTTTCCAGCTGAGAGTCTCAAAGCGTGTCATCATTTATGGACAAAGGATATGCCTTCTCTCCAGTCACAGAACCCAAGGCATTGACAGCAGTGTGGCTGTCTCCATGTACAGCCTGGTGGGGGTGAATTTACCATCCTCAGGCACAACAGCTGCAGGCAGCTGGGCATCTTCGGCTCAGCACGGAACACACCGAGCAAGGAGAGCACATGCCTCTATCTATACAAGGGTCATTTTAGTTTAGTCCTCCACCACATGCTTCATCGTGGCCTTTTCAGTCTACCTGCCCTATTAGAGTCACTGCTCAACCCCAGTCTTCTTCCTCCAGTACAGCCCAAACCCTGACCTGCCTTATTTTTAATACCCTTCCATACCAATCTGAACACAACCTGGTGCCATTTAATGGGCTAAGAAAGGAATCACGACACTTCAAGCATCCTTTTTTTGCTGACACCACAAACAGCTGACGTTCAGTCATCTGATTCCGACTCCCTTGCTCCTAACCATCTCCTCTCACACCACCTCATCTCTCTGGTTCCCTAACAGTTTCTTGCCCCAAAAACGAGGTGCAGGCAGTGCCTCATAAGCACATTTTGCTCATACTCAACTTCAGTGATAACTGTGGGGACTTGATTATATTCTGAGATGCTGATTCCCTGCAGGACCCCCTTTGTCACATTTCCTGGGGGGCACTCAGTGGTCCATGGAAATTCCCTGCTGGGGTGAAACACCAGGAGCTGACGAGTGGGAAAATAACAGCATGCACTTTGATTTGGGATGGAAAGCAGGCTGAGCGTTGCCGTGAGGATTATAACGGGCTCTTTGATTCACACAAACGCAAGGGAACTAAAAGTTGTTTGAGATTCCTGCAAAAATCAATTCTTCAGTTCAGTAGGTATGAAGCATCAGAAGCCCACACCTATGTGCACTGCTTGGAGAAAACGAGGCTGTATCTCCATTCACCAGCATGGGCGTTTTGGTAAATTTACACCACGTTATGGAGAAGGAAATGTTAATTCAGCTATGGGAGTTTGTACAGGAAGAGAAGGAGCTCCTACTTGCTGCCCCAGTTGTGGATAAAAATGCCATTCCTTTCAATGATGTTACACTGGATTACATGCTGAACTGTATTAACATATTCCCCAGTGTTTTGTGATCATAGAATGAAACTCTGAACACAAATAGGCTGTGAAAGAGATACTATTGCAGGGGGGGGAAAAAAAGAAAGCCTTAAAAAGACTTTGGGTTGAGAAATCAATACTGTTTGAGCCAGTTTACACTGGCATGGTTCCACTGACAGCTTCAAATGGGGGTCACTGCAGGACAAATGAGTGGTAGACAGCCCTGGGAAAACCATGCTCCTTTCCCTGCTAGCAGCCATGGGATCAGTGCTGCTGCATGCCACGGGTTGGGAGAAAGGCTTTACCACTACTTCACCCCAACAATATCAGCATTCCACCCTCTGCGTGTCTGTGGATGACCCACCGTCCAAGCCAAATGAGAGAAGCTGCACTGTTGGAGGCACACAGAGGTCCTGCTGCTGGTGACAGCTGGCTGCGCCGGTGGGAAGCACCCCATGGCTCCAATAGAGAGCTGCTTGTTTGAACAGGCAGTGGGTGATGACACTGGCTAAGGCACAATCTTGAAGCCCAAGAGTTACCGAGCATTCCCAATGCTCTCAGCAGCTGATGGGCAGACCTGGTGCACTTCCGAGCTTTGAGTCAAGTCATTTTAACATCAAAGGCAGCTGTAATTAGCATGGAATGAAATGCAGTTCAGCCTGTTGTGTTCCTGAAGATCTGCCACCATACCTTGAATTACAACCATTTAATTTTGTTTCATTAAGAATGTTATTATAGGCTAAACAAATACCAGCTGATCACTGAAGAGGAGAATGTGCTGCATTGTATTAACTGTTCTGGAGAAGATAATTACCTATTATACCGTGAACCTCAAGCATGTTTTTAATAATCATCGCTTAAATAACTTCAATTGCATTATTAAAAATTAACTTTGGAGAATAATAATTTACCACAGGCACAGTTACACAATGGAAACCCAATAGAGGGGAGTTGTGTCTAGCGGTGAAAAATCTGCAAGTCAATGAACCTTTGGTTCTCTTCAGGACTCTCCCACAGCCCAGATCTGCAATCTGGACAACCTGACTTTCTACAGTATCCAGCCTATTATTTTTCTGGCATTTTTTTTTTGTTACATTCTCATCAACCTTGAGCAGAATGGATTGGCACGATCCTGTTCTGATACTTCAGAAGATCAGACCGCTGTTTTCTAAAGCAGAGGTACCTTGAGAGCAGCAAGAATAGGTTGGGAAGGAGGGACAGCCCTATATTTAGTGCTCCCCACCTCAAGGCAGACAGAACTGAGATAGACTCCATCCCATGGGGAATTAAAGCTGAGTGGAAGCATAATGACCTGTGCAGCCTTTTAGTGGTCACTGAGCTGTTTTCCTCCCTGGAAGCTACAGCTCCAACCCACCCACTGAGTGCAACTTGTCAAGGTGCACCCCGGACTCCAAAAGGAGATGCAGCTGATTGCCTTCTTTCTTGTATTGCCCCCATGGTACCGCAGGCTATAGCTCTCTGAAACAAACACAAACATATTGACTCCCTGCCCACTTTAAAACGAGATGTTCGTACTCACTCTTGGTAAGAGCTATACTTTCCCCTCCAAGTTTAAAAACTACTTGCCAGGGAGCCATCCTGAGACATTCAAACTTCTATTTCCAACAAGGAGATAGCAGACAAAGCAGCACCTTATGGAGAGCATTGCCCGGGGCATTGATCCTTTAGATCCAAAGCCCTGAGTCGATACAAAGAGCTCCAGCTTCACTGGGAAGATCCAACCCACTGGTTTCCCCAGCAGGACACACGTCCAGCACGAGGTAAAGGTGTCAGAGCCATCGAACTGTGTGTGTTCCTGCCTTGCAGGAGGCTGTCCCACTCCAAGCAAACACTCCCTGATTAGTTTTTAAACGAGAAACAAGTCTGCATCAAAACTAGAATTATATTGTCAGCAGTTAATTATCACTTGTCAAACACGGCACACGCTGCATTGTAGATTTAATTCTCGTGTAGTTTTGCGAAACTACATTCCTTTGCTTTGGATGAGCGAGTCTCTCTTTGTTAAGAGATGTATATTGTTTGAACTGCCCTCAGTGGATCCTGGTATTTAAGTGAGCTTTTGATTTCCTGGAAGATGACACATTCAGTGTTTTTAAAATGGCTAATTTGGAGATCAGACGGCACAGCAGAGAATATATCCTCACGATTGCTTACATCGTACTCGCACCAATGGAACACTTTGATCCTCAGGTATTTCACAAACTATTTGTACCCAGGGGCTTACTGTTGGATATACCAAAGCATTACTCGGATGCCCCTGAGAAGCACGTTGATGGAGCACTGGTTTTGGTATATCTGCAGTACCTTTCATTTAAGGAAAAAAGATGATCTGAACATTTCGGTACATCAGTTCTCTCGCAAATTCATCTTAAGCCTTTCAAAACTGAAGCAGCCTGTGAATTTGGATGTTCCCTCCGACACTGCTGGCATTTTGTAAATAGTCCTTCTCTACACCCTTGGAAAAAGTGAGAATGGAAGGCTGTTGAGAGACCAATCGCACTTCGCCAGGAGAGGGTGGCCTATTTACACAGCGACAGCTCAGTATCTCCTTGCTGATGGAGATGTTAGAATCTCTTACCAGACAGCAGGCTGCATTAAGGCCATTCCCCCAGCAGAGCCTAGGAGATGCGCCCACCCTATAGGGGGCCAAAGGCCGTGGCACTCATACAGAGCTCTTGAGCACATCTACACATCCACTGCAATAACAACATCCCAACACTGCTTCCTATGAGGGTGACTGGTGCCACGACCTGGGGATGTGCCCAGCACAGCCAGGCCACGATGGGCATCAGACTGCAGCAGCAGGAACAGAATATTATTACACTGCTTTATCACGGACTATGAACATTACTGCCATCCTGCCTGAACGGACCCAGTGGAGGATATTTCCTCCTTCTTTTTGGCAGCCTTTATTTTTTTCTGGTTCACAGTTTCCTTTGTCCGATTATGGCTCTAAATGCAGTCGTTTAAATGAAGGATTCATGCAGCTTGCATCAGCTAAGTATCTTCCCATTGAACAGATGACATCCCTGCTTTGCATAAGGCAAGAATTCCTTTATCTGGCATGATTAAACAAAGCAGCACTTTCAAGATGTACCCATAAATTCTTGCATTCGTTTAAGTCACAAACAGCATTAGCACAATGGACAGATTGTGTCTAAGGCTGGGAAAATAAAACTGCCACATGATATTGATTTAAGTGTCATCCAGCCATCCTCACAGTTCAAAACCCAGAGTATGCTCGCGTTAGCACAGCCATCAGTAAATACAGAAATTAAGGAGACGGTGTGAAGGGGAAGAGAACGAACAGCTGACAACGTTAGAGGCTTAAATCCATTATCTTTTGGCCTAGGGAAAGGAAAATAGCCACGCAGTCCACTTAAATCCATTATCTTTTGGCCTAGGGAAAGGAAAATAGCCATACAGCCCCGTCTGCCTTGATTTACACTGCAGCCCAAACCCGTTGCCTCCTTCACAGACTTCTTGCTCCATCTTTATCCTCTCAAAGAGAAGGCTGAGTCACACCGACATGCTGAGAATGAGCCCAGCCTCACACCTGGCACCAGTGGGCACAGGCAGCTTATCTCTGCCACATCCAGCACTCAGAAACACACGCTGCTCTGCAGCCTGTTCCAGGGCATGGCAGCAACACTGAGGCCACACAACCAGGGCTCGTGCTCTGAAGAAGCAGCCTGTGAGCTTATGCATGGCTAAACTGAGGAATATGAGATAAAGAAGGAGGGTGTATTGCCCTGTGTGTCAGTTCAGGCAGCATTTGGTGCTTTATCTGAGCCTGAAGCTCCAAGAGGCCTGAGATGGCTGTCAAGGCTGCCTTTATGTATTGCTGAGTTTCTAGCTTTCATGGCTGCCACAGGAAAAGGACACCTGCGTGCAATCCAAAGGCTCAAACAAAGAGATGAAACTCTTGGAGAAGAGACTGCAGGGCTAAATTGTACTTTTGGATCGGTCCAAAATAGACCTCAACCACCTGTGCTCCAAGGCTGGGATCCAGGCTGCAGTGGTTCCCTGCCAGCTCTGGCTTCTGGTTCCCTGCGTGCACTCCTGGCTTATGGAGAGCCTCGCGCAGCACCACGCACATCACTGCAGCTCTCCAGCCTGGAACCCATATGTAGTTCCTGCCCACAGGACGCTCATTTAGGATGTGATTACTGCTTTAGAGAACAGTATTAGGGAATCATTTGAAGCAGCGTCTCTTCAGGTGAAACCAAAAGGTTCTGAAGGGTTGGGGTGGTTTTTTAGCTCGCCCAGAATGACTTTAGGATAATTATACCTCTACTGCAACATCCTTTGCTTAAACAAAAGAGGTGGGTGGGAGCATTACAGGATCAGCCGCACTGATTATTACAGAGAGATAATGTAAGTGAAGCCATTTAGCCAATTTACTTCCTAACTAAGGGTTACACTAAATAGTTTCATCATGAAACGCTCACGGCAGCAGCCACACACCTCCCCACCTGCTCTCCCATGGATGTTGGCACTGAGGCTTTTCTCCAGTCTCTTATTCCAGCTCAAGCAATGCACTTGAGAACAGCCCCCATTATGTCAGCTGCAACACTCCATTTGGAAAACAGCAGAATGCTGCAATCAAAAACACTGCAATTGCATTCTAGCCCCTAGAAATCAGCCATGGCCGGTGCTGTAGGTCTGATGTTAAAGTTGCTTTCCCCCTTTTGCTTCTTGATGATGAAACCATGGTAGATTTCACCCTCGGGGAACTTGAGTTAACAAAAAACGTGTGATGCTCTGCACTTACACTGCTGCCTTTTGTCACAAGATCTCAAAGCACTTTTCAACTGCTAAGGGAGTGAACTTCACAGTTTTGGAAGTTTTCAATACATCATTTACAGCCAATTTTTTAGTGAAGTGTTTAACACTCCTGTGATTCTGTTCCCCCGGGGATGTCACTGTCATTCTACCCCAAGAAGGTCAAGGAAGGGTGAAACAGGCTGCTGTAGGTTGCTCAAGGACCTTCTGAACACTAAGAAAGTTTGCACTACGGTCTTGCATCACCTCTAATGCAAACAGGGTTGCAAGCAATGTAAAATCCATAGCAAGGACAGGCCTTATGCAACCTATTTAAAGCAGCTTTTATGAGCTGCCCAGAGATGTGCTGAGGCTGCACACTCTGCTCTGAAGCCCTGCACCACTCACCTCCCAGAGCAGAAGGAAACAGCTCCACAGAAGTGATGGCTTCTCTGAGCTCACGCAGAGCAACCCTGGAGGTAAAAGCTGTGTGCTTTATTCCATGGGTCATCACTCCCCTCTGCAAAGTGTGGGAGCTGAGGAAGAGCGCTCAGCCCATGAAAGCAAGCTCTCCACACCTCTGATTTACTGTATAGCCAACCCCATTAGAAGGGCTTCCTCTCACCTGAACTGAGGTATGACCGCTGTTGCTCAGAAGAGGGCCTCTCTCCTCCTACCTCCATCATGAGCTCCTACTCTCCCTAGAGCTCACTCTGAGCTGAATGCCTCATTCTGCCCTTGCCTTAGAATCCTGCACTGTTTTTTGTCTCACTTACAAGTTTGGGAAACTTACTAAAACTCTGACATGCACATTAAAACAAGATGATATGTAAAGGGAGGATAAATGTGTAGTAATTGCCACATAATGCAGTGACTTGGGAAGAGAAAGACCATGGAAGTTTATTATCAGTGCTAACAAAGACATTATCGACAGTTGCCATGTAGTTTCTCTAAGGGGCAAAGGGAAAAAAAGAAGTCTTTTAGTGTCAGATTCCCATATCCTCCCCATTACAGTGCCATCTGTGCACGATAAGCCAGAGCTCAGACCTGGCCTCACATTCCTGGGCTGTATCATGGTTATGAGAATCGATCACATAACAGATGAAGCAGGGAGCCACCTGAGAAGCTTCAGTGTCACTTACACAAACTCAGGGGCAGATCCAACTTGCCAGACTCCAGTCTTCATACAGAACACCTTAACCCCAATGCTATATTTTCCATTCACCTCTATTTCTGGAGGAAAAAAAAAAAAAAGGGGTTCAAGAAAAAGGAAAGAGTAAAGCTTGCAAGCTGTCACTCAAACCAATTCAGAAAGAAGCTATGTGAAACCAGATTATTTCTGGCTGCTACACCTCTCTGGATGCAACCTTCACTGCTGAAAGCCCCTGAATCATCAGCTGCTGGGGGAATGGAGCAGGAAGCACATTCCCCACATGTGCTGCTCTGCATGCACTGCTCCATCCCTCCACCGCTGGCCAGCAGCCAGAGGCAGAGTACCAACCAGGCACATTTTGATCTGAACCAGTACTTTCATTTTTGCCCATCTGGGAAGCTGAAAACCACTGTAATTTACAGCTTTGTGCCGCCTTCCATGGCTGGGATAACTGTACTGGTTTATAACCATCACACTCATTCTGAATCCACCTCCAGAATACCGAGGAGCAGTATTTGCTCACGCTGTGACTCCACTGGCCTACCAGCAGGAGCTTTGGAGTGGAAACTCCTGGCAAAATCGATGAAAAAACTTATTTAAAGCAGCTCAGAGAGCATCTTCTAAGAGACGCCAGCGTTGTTTGTGTGCTGAAGGGAGCTGTATCCCAAAGACAGGGGAGAACAAGAAGACTGAAGAGACTGACAATCCCACCCTCCTTCACAGCCTTTCTATCTAAAGAGCAACCAGTGGCACTGAGTTGCTGCAGCACCGTGACAGCCATTCAGCCCTCCTAAAACACAGCAGACGGCTACTGCTCTCCAGCGAGCCATGCCAGGCACAGGGCACATCCACAGCAGCACATCCCCACTATTCTGTTTCCTGCAGCTTAACAGTGAGCAGGGACCACCCCACCTGGACTAAATGCAGGTTTTCTACTCCTCAGAAGCAATGAAGGTAGACTGATTCTTTTAGAGGTTGTCTTGTTTTTCAGAGACCATGCCTTGTTTTCCCCACTGCTTTCAGAACATCCCCATGGCTTGCCGTGCCCAGCTGCTGAACGCAAACACAGCCACTGATTGCAATACATCTGCCTCTTTCTACCTTCAATACAGGTCCCCAGTCTCATACCCACATCACCCAACCCCACAGCTGAAGCATAAAGAGGAGAGGAAAATGCAGTGTAAGAAAAAGGAAAACTGATAGGGTTATTTGAGACTTGTCCTCTTTCATGAAGTGACTGTCAGTGTTAAGAACATTCTGACAATGCCTGCGAAGTATCAGATGGGGACAGTGGTGGCTGCTGCTCAGGATAGACTCATTCAAATAGATTCAGGCCATGTCTCCTGTCATCCTAATTATTGCCGTAACAGAAAGGGATGCTGAGAGAAAAAGGAGAGAAAGAGCCTAAACTGACAAGCCTTTTCTTTCAGTTTTAAGTCCCACAAAATCCCAGCTCTCTGGATTTACACGGTTTATTAACAGGATGTCCCACAAAATGGAACAAAAGCATTAACCAGTCAGGATAAATCCTTGCGCTGAGCTGGCTGTGATGAAGTCCCTGAGTTCCCTGTGAGCATTGGCTCAGTCATAGGCCACCCCTCCAGCAAAAGCTGGGGAGAAAAACCACAGGTATGGCATATTAATTGAACTGGGCTCCCTCCCAAAAGAAATGTGTGTCCACATACCTACATATACATACTTTATGGGTATCTCAACACATAAGCCCCATACCCTGCAATACAGATCTTGTTGTACATCTTGTCCTGCCAGCAGAGCCCAACCAGAGCCATGTGGTGGTGCCTCTGAAAGGCTGCCCATGTAAATACTGGCCTTTGCTCTTCACATCTGTCCATTGAAGTAGCATTAAGGACACAAACAACAGACCTCAGAATCAAAGCCCTGGCTAACCTCAAACTGGCCTTGACACACAGCAAGCTGAGCCTGTAGGGCCAGAATACCACACAGTGACACCGTGCACAGAATTTCTGAGAAGAAAAAGGCAGTGTAAGCCAAAGCACCACTTTGTGCAGCTCTCTGCTATCAAAGACTCAGCTGTACTCGCATTTAGCTTTTAATTTGTATCCTGACTTTACTACTCTTCGCTCCGTGTGTATATTGGCAAAGCTCCTACAATGCAGTTATTAAACCCTGATACGTGTAGGTGTATAATTGCAGAGAGGGCTCTTTTTAATAATGTATTTTGATCCATCTACAAATACAGAACATAATTATCTGCAATTATCACACGCTTGTCTAAATAACTGTATATTGTTCCTCCACCCACTGTAGAGTACAAGCTCCTTATTCCTAGCACAGCCACAGTGATGCTCAGCTCACAATTGGGCACTCCACCAATTACAGAAAGGACGTTTGTGAACCATATGCGTTCACTTCTGAGCCCCTCACTACAACAAAGGGAGGTGGTGGAGCCACCAGCCCTGGAGGTGTTCAAGAAACATTTAGATGTTGTACTGAGGGTCACAGTGGAGTGGGAAATATTGGTGATAGGTGGACGGTTGGACTGGATGATCTCAGAGGTCTTTTCCAATCTGGGTGATTCTGTGATTTGCCTGAGCACCCTGGGCAAGCCACACACTAGCCACTCAATCACCAGTTCAAGCCATGACCTAACAGTTCCTATGCATGGAGGATTCCTATGCATGCTTGCATTTGTGCTCAGAGCCAACCATCACCCATGCTCACACAGCAGGTCAGGGACAACCAGCTCTCTCTTCCCACTTCTGGGATCTGCCCTCACCTTGCTGCTCCAGCCATAGCTCACCACTTCCCAGCACAAAGTTACTCCTTCATTCCAGTACTGACGGATGAAAGACACAAACCTGAAGCCTTCATGTATATCAGCATCTCACTAAAGAGCCCTGTGATCTCTGCTTTTGTTCTCTCAGAATGAATAAAGTTCAGGAAACAAAACTGACGTGTATGTAAGCATATTTACTGCATCATTATGCTTCAGCAATTAACGCCATTTATCAACTGCATTCCACCAAGTAAGCCTATATGAACAGTCTTAGGTAAGAACAGCATTTTCACAAATAGAAGGCAGGGGAAAGTAAGGCAGGGAGAATACACTAAAATATGTTCTAAACTTTAAAATCTATCCTTGAGTGGCATCACAATGCGGTATCATTTCTACATCTATCCCATAAACTCAAGAACTGCACCCTTCACTATGGATTCTGATTCCCATTAGGGTGAAATATTGACAGCCTGGTGCATTTGAATAGCAACACTATGCAGAGTTGGATTTGACAGTGATTATTTGCAATATAATTGCCCGTGACATCCATATGACAACCAAGTGTAGGTACTGAATGGAGGCAGGCTCTGTAGGAGGCCCATTGCATTTGCAAAGGAATGAAAGATCATTTTGTCCCTGCTTCAATTTAGCAGTTCTTTGTTACCTTTCTAAACGTCATCTCCATCAAATAATGCATTTCCTGTCCATCAGTCTTACATATGCACACATTTCACTCCTGTTACTGGATGGAAAAAATTATTCTCCTTTAAGCCTTCTGCCCCAAACATGAAGTATAAAAAAAGCTCTGTTTTTCACTCTGATTTTATACATAAACACATTTTTGTTTGTTTGTTTTTACAACTCTCTGACAACAGCAGCGAGGAGGGAAAAGGGATGGAATTACAGTTCCCCATAATGTGGCTTTGGAACGTTAACACGATGATGTTCCAGGAGAACAGCTTAAAGGATCAGATCAAATAAGTTTTGCCATCAGAATAAGAGATCTGTCCTCAGGTGGGGAAAAAGATTTTAATTTGACAGAGGGCTTCAAGGGACTTTGACAGAATTCATTTTGCTGGCAGATATGATCTAGGCATTAGACAAAAACACATTCTGTCATAAGAACACCGTTAGCTATTTGACATAATGCATTTTGGACACCGTTTGGTTTTGGAGGAAGTGACAGTCACTTTCTTGTCAATGAAGCAGTGGATTATTTTTTCTGCATAGAAGCACCCCAGTCTCCTTCTCAAACATGGGAAACGGTAACAGCACAGTCTTTTCAGATAGGAATGAATGTCTCAAGGCACCAACCATTGTGCCAGCCCTTTGTGTGCACCACCTCTGTCATCTTGAAGGAAGGTCTGGATGCTGCTCTCAGATGTAAGATTTGGCTTTTGGGTGGCAGTGCATGGAGCCAGGAGCTGGACCTGGTCACCCCCTGTGGGTCGCTCCATATTCAGGATATGCTGTGATTCTATGATTAAAATGAAGAGTACTCTTCAGCAGTACTACTGTGCCTGACTGCAGATGTCACACAATACTAAGACAGCCCTGGAGGACAGAGAAGACAGAAGGCTCCCCCACCTGACAGTTTCCTCGGCCTCTCAGTCCCTCCAGGCATCGCTGCCTATCAGCAGTAAAATCTCAGCACCGAGACAAGAGCACTTGGGCTGGCTTCTACCCATTGCAGGGCACATATTGAGGGACACGGTTCAGTGAGAACCATTGGTGATGGGTGGATGGTTGGANGAGCACTTGGGCTGGCTTCTACCCATTGCAGGGCACATATTGAGGGACACGGTTCAGTGAGAACCATTGGTGATGGGTGGATGGTTGGACTGGGTGATCCCATGGGTCTTTTCCAACCTTGATGATTTTATGGTTCTATGACTCTATAAGCGAGGGTGTGAGGCACATCAGGCTGAGGCAGGAACTGAGTTTACCTCTGGAGACTGAAGCAAGTGCTGTAATCAGCTGTCTATGTGCAAATGACAAAGCAGCTCAATTTCTGCCTCTCATTTCTGAGTAGNCTGGGTGATCCCATGGGTCTTTTCCAACCTTGATGATTTTATGGTTCTATGACTCTATAAGCGAGGGTGTGAGGCACATCAGGCTGAGGCAGGAACTGAGTTTACCTCTGGAGACTGAAGCAAGTGCTGTAATCAGCTGTCTATGTGCAAATGACAAAGCAGCTCAATTTCTGCCTCTCATTTCTGAGTAGGGGGGGAACGGTTTGGGCAGCTATTATCAGGTATGGGGTTGGCCCTCCTAGCAAAGGAGGAAGGAGATGTCTGTCCCCAGTAAGCCATCTGCTCCCTGATGACTTGGGAACCTCCAGCACACAGTCAGAGCAGTTCCAAGTGGGGTCCTGCCTGTTCTCCAGGCAGAAATGCATTCTGCATTCCAGCTGCCTCCTGCTAAAACGCGTGCTGAGTTGGTAGGGAGGAGGTGTGGAGTTCAACACTCTGTGCTTTCAACAAATGTTAGTTATTACAGAAACCTGAGATGAAAATCCCCCTTTCAGCTCTATTCATCCCCCACAGTACAGACCTCCCTGTGGACTTGACTGATGTTTGGTTATTTTTCTCCAGCCCCTTTATTTTCCTGTCTCTCATTTTTGTTTTCTTCATTCTCCCCTCTTTGTGCTTTAAGGAGCTCATCGAGTCCATCCTGTGCGCCTGCTTTGATGGCATTCAGAGAAGGGACTGATAAGCGTGGGTTCATTTGCTGAAACTTTTCAGTGAACTTCTCTATGGTTAGACGAATGTGAGCGATAAGTCACAGCCTTCTGTTCTTCTGAGTTCTGACAATACAGTGGAAATGTTTTTTAAACAAAGGCACGAAAAAAAAATTACATATTTATCTAATGAAAAAATCACCCTTTGTGCATAAACAGACCAGGCAGGTCTTCACCATGGCAATGCGTGAATATTTACAGCGTCTGGGCCAGAGAATAGCAATCTCATCAGCGAATCCTTATGTACAGAATCCCCAAAGCAGGGATCTGAAAACAGCAAACATCTCACATGAAAATTCAGTAGCATCACTGCAACTTCACCGTCCTTCCTACATTTGAATAAGGCCGGTTTCTGACAAAGCAAGAGCTCTGCCATACCGAAACAGTTCGAGATGTTGAAAGCTTGAGGTCTCAAACTTAGCACTGAGCACTACCAGCATCTTGGGAAAAGCCCCTGGCACCGAGTCCATGGTAAAACTGAAGTATACTAAACAAATAAAGTAGCCCAGAAATGGGACATCAATGACTGCGCATCCTGAGTGCATCAGAGTGCTGAGAGATGCTCACATAACTGAGAGTAGAGATAGCAACCAACAGCCTCCAGGTGTCAGCAGTAAAAGCTCTTGTGCAGGGAACAAAGACACTGACACCAGTATTGGTCCATACAGTTCCAACAAAGTCAACAGAGGCCAAGTGGAGGATGCAGCCCATGTAATCAGAGCCCTCAAACAGGGCGAGTGGCAGACAGTGCTCATGAGAGCCAGACCCACTCCGCATGCACTGCAGCCCTACCACCATTGCATCAGCAAAGCTGTGCAGATGGACACCAACGGATGTATCTGCCCCAGGGCTGGAGGAACATCTCAAAATGAAGAAATTGTAAAAATTTGACGTGCTAAAGTTCAAATGCACTCCTGAGAGATGTTGAATGCTTTCATATCCTCATCCAGCTGGGCTTTCAGATGCAATAGTCAGAGTAATTCTATCCCACAAGGGAAAACTGATTTACATCACCTCAATCTGACCTGAGAGCAAGACATATTCATCTCGGAAGAAGAGGAATGCAAGTTATCCTGAATTGAGGCCTTGGAGAAGCAAAAACAAACGTCAAGAGGAGCTCCATTGACTGATGTGCTTTCAATTGCTTAATAAAGAAAGCTGCCATGGCAGACAGAAAAACGAATGCAGATTTCATTTCCTTGCTTGTCAGTGGTGAAGCCAGAAGAGAAGAGAGTTTGGCAAGGACTGAAGGAAGCTTAGGAGTGAAGGGTGAAGCACAAACCCCCCTCATCTTCAGCAGAATAGCTTGGCAGTTGGGCATCTGTTCAGCCTCGATTACAGGCAGAGCTGAGACATGCATGTACCCCATTATGCTGCTGAATTTCAATTCAGAAAATGCGTGAAGTGTGGAGTGAAAGTTCAAGGAACTGAGCGAGTCTTGTGAATGTATGTTGAGCAATAATTAGCTAATTAACAGTCTTTTGCTTGGCTCCACTGGAATTTGCAATCAATTTCATATAGAATGTGCTGTAATGAACCTGTAATGGGATTCTAAACACCCACCATCACTTGTTATCCACAGACAAATTGTGCATGTGGAAGTCAACGTGCTTTCAACAGCACTGACCAGATTTCCATGCAGTGTAAATGGCAAGGCTCTCCTCACACCATGCAACCAACTGTAACACACTGACAGTGAAAGGAAGGAGGCGAGGGGCTTCTTAGCTGACCTGCAACAGCATCACCCCTGGGCCAGCAGAACGTCTCCTTCTGCATAGGGAACAACACCAGCCCAGGTCACACATGGTGGGAAGGACCTGCTTGGCCTGGGCCCAGCTGAGCATGAAGTAGGATAACCAGCAAATAACAAGCTGGACACCTCTTCTCCAACCCTAGAGACAGCAGGGAAAGCTTGGAGCCTGCAGAAACTGCTGATACAGGAGGGAAGGGACGTGAATCCTCCTGGTTATGTTAAGCACCTCTTCATTCGCCTACTTCATTCTGTGAAGACAGCGTTTGTCCTGATGGAGAATGGACCACAACAGGAGGTTTGCCACACAGCTAAGAGAACATTTAAGGTTTTCCTTTGCTAATTTTTTCTTAAAGCATGCTTTCTGCACTGCTCTTTGTTTCCCTCTTTTATGCCAACACAAATGTTTATGGGACAGAACTGTGAACAATCACTGCAGCAATTTGGCTGGGATTCAAAATGAAAGATTGGATGGAAGAAGAGCGATTCTTTCTTTTTTAGCACATCCTATTGCAGCCCCCTGCCTCATAAGCAATCCTCTAAACAGTCCCACTGGCACAGGTGTGACAACCTTCAGGACTGAGTTTTCCAAAGCATTCTGTTGCTGGAGGAACTGTCAGCACCTGGCATCCTTCAATGACACCCAGCAACGCGTTTACCTCTGTGCATTAAAGCTGATCGTATGCACCGATCAGCGTTTCCTTATAAATCGAATAGACACGAACCAGAACAGAACACCACGCTGTAATATTAATGAATAGCAAATTGATCTGTCTGTCTTTGCACCTCACGTTCATCATTGCTATGGCACCTAAGCACCAATGGCAAAGTCGTTGGTTACTTCTGTTGCTTCCCATCAGTCCATGGCTTTTTAAGCAATGCCTTTGGGAACGTTGCTTCTGCTGCTGCCATCTGATTAATTAAAGAGGAAAAACAAAAGACAGTAACTTAATTCAGAGGCGCAACTGCTTTAGCAATAGAGTCTTATTTGTCTATTTTTTTTTAATTTAGTTCTTACAGCAACTCTTCATTTTCATATTAATGTGGCAGGATAACTTTCCTGTGCTGGCGTGCCACTGGGACTACCATAATTAATGTATCTAATGTGAAAGTTCAAGGTTCATTAGGTTTGGAGTTTAGTCGGGTTTTTAATCAAGCGTGTTATAGCAAATCATTAAAAGCTAAACACAGTTTGTAAAATACCACGGTGCTATTTAGTTGGAAGTTTGCTTGGGGCAGAGAAGGTGGGTCAGAGAAAGGCTCTGCACTTCTGAGACCTTCCATCAGATCAAGGACAGCAGGAGACAACACAAACCCATCTCCTCCTTTGGCAGGAACAGCAGGAGTTGGGACGGGGTCGATTTTCCTTGTAATAGTGACAATTAAGAGGACAGCTGAGTTAAAGTCAATTGTGGTAATGATGATGTTCTATCCCTGCTGCTGACGTGTCACTCATTTAAGGAGAAGCAGGTCCTATGCAGTCAGGCCATCACACACTGTTAAGTATCACACATTGGCACATCCAAGATCCATGTCAGCTCAGATCCATGCTGTGAGAGGTGCCGTGCATCCACAAACAACATCTCCGCACCAAGAAGCTTACAGCCCAAGCAAGCCAAAAAGGCTGAGGAAGAACGGCTGTCCCCACACGATTGCTTTAGGAGCTGTTCAGTATGAGTTTGGCCTCAGCTGATAAATCTACAAGAAGACTTACCAAGAAACAAGAATACGTGTCCCAAAACACCAGCCTACAACAGGACATTAATGGTGCCAAAGACACAAACTGGGCTCTGCCTACATGAGGTGCTCTTCCTACCTGATAAACTCAGAGACATACATGAAACTTTCAAGAGAGTCCCGACAGCACCGATCAAGGAGATGTTCACAACCCTTCCAATTCCAGTTATCTCCCCCTTTTGTTCTCTGCATTGTTTTATTTAAGCTTTCTTTTAAGCTTATAGGGTTTTCTTCTTCCTTTCTTGTTCTTTTTCTTTTCTCTTTCCTTTAAATAAAAAGGCTCTTGGCAAGCAAGATTTCCCAAGCTTCAGCAGTTTCAATTGCATTTCAAGTAATAATCTTAAGAACACAACATGACTCAGACAGCTCAGCTGGGCAATAGCAAGAACACAAGGAATGTTAGAAAGTGAGTGTCAATCAATTGCAGGTTGCATTAATTAACTTGGAATTACCTATCCTTATTCATCCAAGTGATCCGTCAGCAGAGGCTCCAGCTCTCACTTCGCTGCCTCTCTGCTGGGATATAAAGTGCTTGGAAAGGGGTGCTTTCCTGGCTATGAGAAGGATGCTAGGAGCACAAGATGTAGAGAAGATTAATTAATGTCCTCCAAATTTGGAAGGTGGGCTGACTGAGATCTCTGGAGCTTACATATACACAACACATTGTCCTAAGGGCCCTGGCCCACTGGGTCTGAGGTGCTGAAACGGTAGAGAACTTAAAGAGAATCACTGCCTCTTCTGCACCTCTTCTCCTGCTCTCAACACCACTCCACATTCTGCACTTTCAGCTCACTTGCCTGCACAGGAGGCGCCTGCAACTCCTGCAAACCTGCCTGTTTGTTTCTGCAAGCCTATCTGATGACCTCCAGTGTCTGAATTGTGTCCTGCATTCTTGTAACTGTCTCTGATTCTGTGCTTTAATTCCTCAGGCAGCCTTTGCTGGCAGATGCCGAGCTTCGTGGTTTCAGTCAGTAGGTTCTGCAATATGTGATCTTCATTTTACCAAGTTGCTTTATTCTTTCCTGTCTCCTGCACATATTGTTATCCATCTGCTGAAACCTGGTTTGTTTGGATTGGAGTGCAAGTTGAAATGCTGAACCTGATTGCAACAGTCCCTTTTGCCACAACAATTTCTGAGGCAATTAAACAGGCACAGCAGATAACCTCCTCTTCTGCCAGACACTTCTAGCTTTAATGCTTAACACCAGAATTTGGTCTTATAAGCCACGTAACTGTAGCGGGTAGGTGATGCTTAACATCAGTGTTTTATAAAGAGTAACTTCAGTGAGATGGGTTTATATTCTCCACCTACAGCACCTCATCTCTGGGGGAAAAAAACCGTTTTTAGCAAGCTCTACTTAGAAGGAAAAATATGTTGGTGCTCCCTCAGCTCCCCAGCCTACCCTTCCCAACACCTTTACTGGCCCAGCCAACCTCCTGACTGCATCTTTTTGGTGTGTCTTTCTTGCTCGCCTCCAAACCAAGCACATTTGTTCCAGGTTTCGTTAGAATTCAAACCTGCGGGGGGGGCTGGGCACCCAGATGACACTGATGAAGGATCTGGTTCCATTGCCCTCCTCAAAGCCACAGCCTCCTTCAATGTCACAGAGCTGCACAATGAGTTGAAGCCCCATTTTGGAAGTACTCCGTCTGTGTCAATTACATTCTGCTTCTGGGCTCCACCACTGCTTAGCAGGACGCTACAGAGCTGTGCACAAGAATCTAACTGCAAAGTGAGGCCATAACGACAGCTTAAATAACTCCCATTTACAGAGTGCTAGCAAGGAATTAGGAATAGAGTTTTTGGAAATCAGGCAGAGAGGTAACTTTTATCTGATTCAACATTTAAGACCATATTTGCTCAATCTCTATGATGCTTTAGCACTAAAGAAATACTTTCTTCACCTTTTCTAACAGCCTCTGTGGCATTTCCAAGGACTTTTGCACTATGAAATAGAGGAAGATTCTTTAAATCTTCTTTTGATTAGTTTCATTGCCTCAATATTCCTGAAAGATAGCAGCTTTCTGGAAGGCAGAGATCTGATTCATTACAGGGCACAGATCAGGCAGCAGGAATGATCTCATCTGTCCTGCCACAACGGCTGCTCTGTCTCTAATTGCACAATATCAACCTAACTAATAATAAAACACTTTCTTGTCCTGTAACACGGTGCGTACTTAAAACTGAGGCTCTTCACAGTCAGCCCTGAAAGGCAGATGAAAACACACAATGCTGGGAGCAGCAAAGAGAGACTTATGACTGAAGGTTACTTCTCTGCTCTCCTATGGGAGAAGACTAAAAGCCAGAATAAGAAAAATAAAGCCCTAAAGAAACACCTTTAAGAACATCTGACCCAGAGCAGCTACTTGTTTGGTGGAGATGTTTGCTCCTTGCTGACACATCAGTCAGGGATGTGGCTGGAGCTCACCACGCTTCCTGTGATCTCATGTAACAGATCACAGCAGGCAGGGCAGTAAGGGTGTCCCAGGCACAAGGGGCAGCACAGAAGAGCATCTAATGATCTAATCTGTTCAGCCCCTCAGCCTGGCACAAACGTGCCTGCCTTGAGTGCCTGTTTGCTGTTCATTATTCCCGTCTTTGTACCAGAGGGAGAGCTACTTGCAGCCTAGTACTTAAAAAGGCATCAGGCCTGAAAGATCATAGAATCATCATAGAATGGTCTGGGTTGGAAAGGCCATAATGACCATCTGATTTCAACCCCCTGCTATGTGCAGGGTCGCCAACCAGCAGCCCAGGCTGCCCAGAGCCACATCCAGCCTGGCCTTGAATGCCTGCAGGGATGGGGCATCCACAGCCTCCTTGGGCAACCTGTTCAGTGCATCACCACCCTCTGTGCTGCTGCCTGACTGCTCGAGGACAGTCTGAAGATGCCCTCCCACAGCTGCCCTCAGATGGACTCAGCCCTGAAGAAAGCCAATTTACAAATCTGACTCCTCACCTGAACTCACTTCTATGGCCCACCCAGCCCCAACAGCAGGGTCAGCTGCAAAACAGAAAGCTGACTTGCCTAACCTATCAAGACATTCTGGTCTTCACAAAATAAATACCAAACCAAAGCCACGTAAGAAAACTGTCCATCTGAAAGCATGAGAAGAGACCTTGCATCTCCAGCACCAAATCTCCAAGCGCAACGATAGCTCTTCTATGGGAACACAAAAACTGCTCACAAATGCAAAGGACTGGAGCTGGATTCAGTGTCCCTTTGCCTCACGGAATGATTTCTCCTCCTGTACGCTTCATGTATTGCCTCCCATTTTTCGTATCTTGTTCTGAATCCAAAACTCTCCAGATCCTGAAGTAGGAAGAGATATAAATTCTAGCTCTTTTCTCTCTACATTGCCACATTTCACCACAAAACTCCATATTTTTCTTCCTTTTAGCTGGCTTTTAGCTCGCTTCCCTACTTAAACAAATACAGACTGAGCGTTATTTTCCTGTAGGGGTTATGAAATGCTTTATAAAATATGAATTGTCATGTACAATGGCATGTGTCTTATGCAATTCAAATGCTTTTCACCCTCCTGGGCATAATTACTGGGAAGAATGAAAAAAGGTTCCTTGAAACCATGAAACAATTTACATCTCAAGTCCCTCCTGGTGCAAATGAAAGCAATTTTATTACTGTTTCAGTTCGGATAAACACAGAGCAAATCAGGCATCAATCAGCAAAAAAAACCTTTGTTCATCAACGAGACAATTTCAGGAGTGACACTGTTGTGGTAATGAGCCCCTGTGTGGCAGGAAGGGACTCAAGATAGCTGTCCAACTCCTGGCATAGGCACAGACACACCGCAGCACCTCGCAAACCTAACCCCAGCCTCCCATCCCTCCTTCCTGCCTGAGTGGCATTGATTGGCAGAGTGAGACGGGCTCCTCTGAGTTCATCCCACCTGATTATTTTAGGTCAACACGCAGTTGGCAAGCACAACATCTGACAATCAAAACCTGCAGCCATTTAAGGCGGTCTACGGGAGATCCCAAGTGCAGATATATCCCTGTTTTCATATCATCCTGCCAGCTCTGAACTGATGAACACAGAGCTGAAGACCCTTCCAGGGCAAGAGCATAGCTTTGGGAGCATTACATCCAGGAGTAACGTCCTCAGATGTGAAATCACAAGCAGTGCATGATTCCATCAAGGGCTGGCAGTTTTGAGCGGCTGACAATCAAAGGACCAATCCTACACCAAAATAGAGAAACCCTGCCAAAAGGCATTTGTTGTTCATTAGGTCAGTTTTTTTCCATTAGCTGGGCCATTTCGTGACTCTGAGGCACCAAGGACAGGAGCACGTGGAAGCACCAAGGTGAGGGAGAGCAGAAGCTGCTCTCAAAGCCTGCATCAGTAATGCAGAGCCTCAGGTTCATGAAACCTGGGTACTTTGCAGCCTGGGGCAAGCTGCTATCTGGTCTCATGCTCTTTTCCTGTTCTGTACCACCCTCCCTTCTGTCTTGCAAGCAGTGCTGCTCAAAGATATCCCCTTTTAGCATGTTTTCTCTTAATACGTTCCCTCTTATCGACACCATCTGCTGCAATGCCTTTGGATTAACAAGGTGTAAGGTCTCATCTTTTCGAGGCCTTGCTATATTCTGCAGCTTTTGAGAAGAGCCAAATGAGGACACAAGGTAACCCAACAGCAGCTCTCCCAAGGTAGCTCAACAGCCTTTCCAAAAGAAAGCATGTATTTTGTCATTCCAGATAATTACCTTCTCATATTCCCATCCATAGTTGTGTCTCATTTACCCATTACACCTATTTTGCTGAACGTTCTAAACTCATTTGATTTTGGTCCTATAGAGTAAACCCCACACATCTGGAGACCACAGAACTGCCACCCATTTGCCACAACCAGCCAAGCACACTGAGATCTCAACTCCATTAAAGGCTCATCAAGTCTTCTTGCCGTTACCCAACACGCAGATACAGACATGAAGATGTAGAAGTGCCAGATGAGGTTATCAGTAAGTGCTCAGCTGTC
>PPHD01008309.1:0-21926 GCA_002909625.1 Bambusicola thoracicus | reverse complement strand
GCATCGAGCAGAAAATATGCGTAAGTGCCGTCCTGCTTATCCATCCACGTCTGCGTGGTGTTTCGTTTCCCTGCCCTGAGCTCGGAACTGAGGTGGTGAAGCAGCAAAACCAGCGAGGTGGTACCAGAATGTGTGCTTGCTGCAGTTCTATGGCTGCATCTTTCTGTCTTCTCATCTTTTTTCCCGGTGGGACCCCTATCATCATCCTCCCTTCTCCCACCACCAGCAACTCTCACGCAATGCACGTTGCTGAGATATATTTGATGAAAAGAATAAAATGTAACAGCTGGAGCAAATTGTTTTACCCTCCCGTGAAGGTGGGATGATGTGTGCTTCCATCTCACTGCAGATAAAGCTTATTTCGGTCAGTCTGTACATGTTAATTGCTTGCTTTTTTACAAGACAATGAGTAAAGACTAGCAGTTGTGTAACTCAGTCAGGTGTCTTGTGGGCAGTGCTGACATGGGACACAGAATGGGAGATCTGTTTACGTCAGGAAAATTGCCCAGCTCTGGTCAGCACAAAGGAACTGAGCAGTTGTGTGTCTTCAACCTCACTGCTTTATGTTGTATGAGCTGTGGTTGGGGCAGCCGAACACCTTGGGGAGTGAGCAGGTGATGCTCTGGTAATAACCAGCCCTGCTGAAGCTGCTGTGTGCTTATCATCCCGGAACGTGGCTTTGTTTATAAAGGAGAGCTGTTGAGTCAGGGGTTCTCCCTAGCCTTGGAAGTGGTAATGCACTCTCCCTAGAAAGAAGAGGGAGGTTCAAGTTTGCCTTGTGTGAAAATAACTATCATCAATTTATTGCTTTTTAAGATCAAAAAGATGGTTATTTTTCAGTCTGTCCCAGAGGATCCTGCTTGGGCTTAGCTAATTTTGTCATGTATTCTTCACTTCATGCTAAGCAATAGTACATGAACTCATCCCGTTTACTTGCATCTTGATTCCAGGTAGATGCTTTCTAACGTGTTTGAGTGTGAAAATCAAAAGTAACCCAAGACAAGTCCAGGAGACTTGATGTGAGGAGGGGCAGAATTAATTGCAACTTAGTTTACATCTAAACCTTAATGGATGTTGAGAACACACGTAGTCAAGATTTTCTTGGTGAAAGAACAGCATTTTATGTGCTTAAACAAATAAGTGCAGGTTGAGCTGTAAGTGGTCTGATTGAATGGAGAGCCCAAAGTTTAAAATCCAGCATGAGAGTCAGAGGGCATGTGATGGTCTGAGATAGAACACTGTATTACTTTGGTGCCTGGTCAAAAATGAGTTCATCCTGTCTTCACAACAGAAAGGTTGTTGCCATTTAATTAGCTGCCTTCCTTTAGTAGTAATGTTATTTATCCTGTAATGTCCCTTACAGCTCAGAAGCAATTAAGGGTGCCGTTATTGGAATCGATTTGGGTACAACAAACTCCTGTGTGGCTGTTATGGAAGGCAAACAAGCCAAAGTAAGTAAGAACAAATAAATAAATACCATCTGCATGTCTGAATTAGTGTTTTCAGAGGCACCGTTTTCTGATGGTGTCCTCTTGTGGTTTTCACATAGGTGCTGGAGAACTCTGAGGGTGCCAGGACTACGCCTTCGGTTGTTGCCTTCACAGCCGATGGTGAGCGCTTGGTCGGAATGCCAGCCAAGCGGCAGGCAGTAACTAATCCTCATAACACCTTCTATGCTACCAAGCGGCTCATCGGGCGGCGCTTTGATGACTCTGAAGTGAAGAAGGATATGTAAGTGAGGGGGGAGGGCAGTTTCACTTGTGACAGAAAAAAGAGAATACAGTGCTGTGGAATGTGCCCAAACATAGCCCTTGTTTGGGTGAAGTAGTTGGAGCGGTGGCTGGGTGATAAAGTAGTTATGCCCTCGTGTCCCAAAGCTTTACTGCTTGTTTTCTGAGGGCCGTGCTATATTTTTAACATTTTTAGAGAAGTAATCAAGTGGAACACTGCTTGGACTTTCTCCCCCAGGCGCTGTGCTGAGCAGTCAGCATCTACCCAAGGAGACTTTTTGCATTCCTGAGAGTATTTAAAATCAGTGGTTTATGATTGTGCCTAAGGCTTCTGATTAAATGGTGTAGTTGAATAAGAAGTATATTGGTACTTCTGGACCTGAATACTTCAGCATTGTGTCTAGAACTTTCATGTGCTGTTCTGATGGTGCTTATTGTGGTGGCTTCGTGCTGTTTCTGTTGATACAGAAATTCCATGTGTCATTATTGTTTTTCCTTACTGTATTTTTTCAGTAAAAATGTTCCATTTAAAATTGTCCGTGCCTCCAATGGTGATGCCTGGGTAGAGGCCCATGGGAAGCTGTATTCTCCAAGCCAAATTGGTGCCTTTGTACTAATGAAGATGAAGGAGACTGCAGGTTGGTACAGTTTGATCTTTGCTATGCATAAACACAAGTGTGAGCCCAGTACTGGGCTCTGGTAACTGGCTGTGCTGCTACCATAAGGAAGCTTTTTTGACATGGGAATTCTTGTGTAGTGAGATGTTCCATGGGGCGGATTGTGGGAGGGTTTGGCGATGGGCAGTTATAAAGCCTCAGGGGGAGTCAGTGTGTCTGCTTCAGTCTTTGGAAGATACTAGTGCTTCACATTTATATCAAAATGGAATACCAATTGAAGTGTTTTTATTTTAAATTGAATTGAATGTAGCACCCTTGCTTCAGAAGGGGGAGCTCCTTTTCCATGCAGACTTCTAGTCCTTGTGCCTCCCAGGCTGCAGCTCAGCATGGGCTGTGGCTGCAAGGTGGCTTGGACCAGAAGTATAGTGAGAGAGGGAATCCTCAAGGGACCTGTTGTGCTGGCTGCAGGAACAGCTTCTTAGCCTGTGGTAACTTTGAGTCTTCATCAGGGAGGAATATCTTTTCACCTGGAGAAATTTTTTTCTCCTTTTTAAATTCCTAATATGGTTTCTAGCATAATTGTGTAGAATAAAAAAAAAAGTAGCTGTCTTCTGTAGTCTGGTCTGGAAAGTATGAAGCATTTGGAGGGCTGGACTGAAGCTTGTTGCTGAAGTTTCATCCATCCATATATATATGTGTGTGTGTGTGTGTTAGTTCCTGGGCACGTAATGCAGTTGCCTAGAGTAAAATAGGAATGTGTCTTGTGTGAGGATTTAGATGTGATGAATCTGACTTCTGTGTTCAGAGGACATTGTTTCTCTGCCTTCAGTAGGGGGCTGTTCCTCTGGCTTTTGCCCTGAATGCTGCATGAATAAAAATGACAAGTGATCTGGTGTAAGGTGTGCTTAGAGTTCATGAATAGGTAAAAATCCTGCCTGTGAATTGTTACTGGATCATGCATGTTTTTAGTATATCTGAATCAGCATTTGGTGATGCTGTACTGTTCTCTTAAGAGAGAGAATTACACCCTTAAATTGGGATGTAATGTGTATTTATCTAATGTACTGTCTCAAATGCTTGTGAGCATGTAGTGTATGGATGTTATTTATACTGTATAAATGTTACCAACAATGGGCTGTACGATCAGGACAAAAATGAGTTCTGAGTGCTTTGTATATTAAATACTTCAAGGCTGTTTTCTGTTTCATTGGTCTTGCACTCTAAAAAGGCAAGTTGAGCTCAGATTCTCATTCTTCAGTGGCATCCAGTTATTAAGTGAAGTGCGGAGGTGCATTGCTGATGGAAATCCACACACTGCTTTGTGTAGTGGGGAAAGACTTGGTTTCTGCAAAGCTCCCTCTGCATCTTCCCGGAAAGCAGCAGGTTCTTGATCAGGAAGCCTGTGTTCTGTTGTCAGTTCAGGAATATGGTTTCAAACAAAGTGGCAGTGTTGGTGGTTTTCTTTTCACTTGAAAGATAACTCTGTTTTGTCTCCTTCTCTTTTTTCCCTCCAGAAAACTACCTGGGGCACCCAGCAAAGAATGCAGTAATTACAGTTCCTGCTTATTTCAATGATTCTCAGAGACAGGTATTCAGCAAGCCAAAAGACTTTCAGGCTTATAACTGTATTTAGTATCAGTTCTCAGTGCTTTTTTCTTTTTTTTTCCTTCCTCTCCTACATTAGGCGACGAAAGATGCTGGGCAGATCTCTGGCCTAAATGTTTTAAGGGTGATTAATGAGCCAACAGCAGCTGCTCTTGCCTATGGTCTGGACAAGTCTGAAGACAAAATGTAAGCGCCTGTTTGTAACACCCTCAATTAAATCAGCATGCTGTAATTTGTTTTGTAAATGCATCTTTATATTTATCTTAATTGCTGGTTGGAAGTCTGCCAAAGTAGACTCTTAGAAGTGAATTGTGCTATGTAATGTCACCTGTATCCCGTGTTGACTCTGCTTGATCGACGAAGTTCATAACTTGCAGCTGCAACTTCATAATCAAAGCTGAGTGTCAGTGTAATTATTTTACCTGCTGCTAGGAATGATAGGTGTGGCTCCAGACAGCTGTGTGAAAGGCTGTCCCCATCGGTGCCAGAGCGGTGTCATAAGAGATGCTGAAGTTTGGTGCTTTCTATCCACAGTCTGTTTCTTTCCATGCCTGTGTTCAGCCTTCTGCTGCTGCCGAGGGTGATAACATAAATGCAGGGTTGTTTTGTTTTTTTTTTGTAACTGATTTTGTATTTGTGGTGGGTATTATAGTGGTGTGAAAGCCTCACATACTGCAGAACATATTTCTTGATGGTTCAGGTGTCTTCGCCTTCCATACTAGATGTGAGTATTCCTTTTTTTGATAAAGAAGGAACAGTTCTCTGAAATAACTGGGAAGGTTATGCACCATCATTGCGTAGCATGTTCTGCAGCAAAAACTTCTGCCCAGGCTCAGTGCACTCAAGGAATGTGCACGCTGTAATCTGCTTATTGTTATCTTTAGAGAAAGTTTTTAACTTCTGTGGGCAGCGACATGAGTTCTGCATGCTTCATCTTCTGGTGGGAATGATTTCTGAGCCACACTACTTTTTCTACAAAGTAATATTTTTCTCCATCTCTTCTTTAGCATTGCAGTTTATGACTTGGGTGGTGGCACTTTTGATATTTCCATTTTGGAAATCCAGAAGGGAGTCTTTGAGGTGAAGTCAACCAATGGTGACACTTTCTTAGGTGGAGAAGATTTTGACCAGGCTTTGCTACAGTATATTGTTAAAGAGTTCAAGAGAGAGGTAAGACATCTCATCAGAATTCAACCTTGCATTACATTGTCTTCTAACTTCACTTCGTTGGTATGTGAAGATGGGAATTTTCATAAAATATTAGAACTTCATTTGGGATCTGTGGTACAATTGGAATTTAAAAAGTATTGAAGACACCTGTTAGCCTGACTTCCTGTTCTTACATTTATTTTCTTGAGGCTGAATGTTCCTCTCCTGGAAGACAGATGAGATAGTAGGACTTCTGCCTTTTTTTCTCCTGATGTAGTAGGACTGTTTAGCCTGGAGAAGAGAAGACAGAGAGGGGATCAGATCAGTGCTTATAAATATCTAAAGGGCAGGTGTCAAATAGATAGGGCCATGGTTTTTTTTGCTGGCACCTAATGAGAGGACCTGGGTCAACGGGCACAGGCTGGAATGTAGGAAGTTCCATCTGAACATGAAGAAAAACTTACTTTCTGTGAGGGTGATGGGGCATAACAGGCTGCCCAGAGGGCTCATGGAGTCTCCTTCTCTGGAGATACTTAAAACTCACCTGAATGCTTTCTTCTGCAGTTTACTGTAGGGAACCTACTTTATCAGAGTGCTGGACTAGATGATGCCCAGAAGTCCCTTTTAACCCCAATGATTCTGAGATTCTTTAATTATCCTATATTTAGTCTGCTTACTTTTTACTAATATGATTTTGTCGACTGATTGAATGTGTCAGCCCAGATGCATACAGTACATTGTTGGCTGTGGGGAAATTGCAGTGTAATTCCAACTCCATCACAAATCCTTGCCTTTGTATTCTGTAATGCAGCAGCTTTTCTAGCCTTTTATCAGTAACTTACTAGATAATCTCTTCCAGAGCAGAGGGGGCTAGCAGACATTTTTGAAATGCTAAAGAACTTTGCCAGTAGAGATACCAGCAGAACATGTTTGTGGAAATACAGCCTGACATTTTTGCAGTCAAAGAGTGATTAAAAATATGAACTGCAGTGAAGGAAAGCTCTCCATGACTCACTGTTAACTTTTTTTTTGTTACTTAGACAGGTGTTGACCTGACTAAAGACAACATGGCCCTTCAGAGGGTGAGAGAAGCGTCAGAGAAAGCCAAGTGTGAGCTTTCTTCATCTGTGCAGGTAAGTGGCTGGGTTCAGAGCAGACCATCAATGTTTTACTGGACTGTTCTGCATTATTTTTGGTTCTGTAACTCTGAAGTAGCTGCTCTTCTCCTGTGCTAACAGAGAAACTTCATTCAAGTGGCATCAGTTTAACTGAAATTCTTTGGCAGAGTAGTCTCTCAGAGTCTGTTTAGGAGCAAAGTCAGAAGCAGAGAGTGATCACAGATGCTGGATTTTGCTTGTGTTCTGATACCACGTTTTCTCATCTTGCAGAGAATGTGTCTTTGTTCCCAACTTACATGTTTCAGAAGTGTGATGAGAATTTAGCTGCAGTTAGTACTGCTGTGTTACTGGAAGTACTTGGGACTTTGTGTGAGCAGTTCCAAAATCTTGTGATGCTATTCGCACCACTGAACTAATAACAAGAAACAATTTCTATAAATTATATTCCCCAACAAAGGGGTTATCTAGAGAATAAGCAGCCTATATGCCTTTTTCACCCATTTTGTATCTTAATGTATTCAAGCACATCCATTATTCACTACTGAGTAAGAAGCTGGAGAGGCAGTAAGCTAAGGGTGTAATATTCTTGCTGAAGTGAAATTAAGGTCAGTTATATAGTAATTGAAATGGGGATTCTGCCAGTTTCTAGGTTCTGAATAAATTGTATTTGTTGGCTGGTGGGATGCTCATAGCACGGGCTTCAGACCAATCACAATGGCTGCATAGTTCTGCCAGAGACATAGCAGGCTCTGTGTTAGCAGGCTCAAGAGCTGGCAAATACAGTCTGTGCATACTGGGAAAAAAAGCCCCAAAGTCTTCAGTGCTGAAGGGAAAGCAGCTTCCTTTTGGCCCTGTCCTCCCTATTTCTGAGCATGCTATTTACAAAGTAAAATAGCATGTAAAAGATGCAGGTTTGCCCTGCACAAATGACAGTAAGAGGGTTTATGACCCCTGGTGCTGATGAGCTTTGTGTTAAGTAGCAATGAACTGGATCTCAGACAATCTGTTTGCAAATGATCGTGGGTTGCTTCCATAAGTAGTTTACCACGAATGTATTGTTAGATAGGTGTTTGGCCAAGTCCTTCTGAGGATGAAACTTTGTGTTGTACTGAGGAGGAGTTACAGTCATTACTTTAAATGTTTCAGTTCTTACTTCTTAGCTGTGATGGAGATGAAACACTGGTGCTTATAACCTCTGTTGCAAAGGTCCCTCCATCTTTGTTACTTCCTTTACAATACTGACAAATGGTAAGCCAGAGTTGAACAAGCTGTGAAGAGCAAGAGCGTGTTTTCTTTTGAACAGTATAAGACCTCAGAGTAACCCAGATATTAGAATGGATACTTTTTTTTTACTATGAAATTCTTTTGTATCTCTTGTCTGAAAAGTAAAACACAAACTTATCTACTGTCAATTAGAGACCAGACTCTAGAATGAACGTGCACATAGATGCTTCAGTACATGCAGAACATAACCTGTAGCTTGATCTGAAATCTATGGAGAGTTGCCTTGTTTTCCATTCCTGCTTTTCACACTGTTTTTGTGCTGCAGACGGATATTAACTTGCCATACCTTACTATGGATGCCTCTGGACCAAAGCACTTGAACATGAAACTGAGTCGCTCACAGTTTGAGGGCATTGTAGCGGATCTGATCAAAAGGACAGTTGCACCGTGCCAGAAAGCCATGCAGGATGCTGAAGTCAGCAAGAGTGACATTGGTGAAGTCATCCTCGTCGGTGGCATGACCAGAATGCCAAAGGTATGAGCTGTCCCTGCCCCAGACACAACTGGCACAGCTTCTCACTGCTTACTGTTAAGGGTGATCTGTGGCAGAAAAGATGGGAGTCTGGTAATCTCATAGGTCCAGTAGCTGAAGATCCCAGGAACAGATGTGTTGAGTGGCCACATGAAAGGGGTGGTGAGGCACTCTCCTCATGCTGTTCAGTGTGGGTCTGAGGACTGTAGCTGAGTTACAGTTTAAAAAAGCAAGTGGGGGAATTACTGGGAATTGAAAATTCAGCTTGATTTTCTGTTGCTGGCCGCATGTATGAGGTACTGGTGAGATGTACAGAATGTTTTATCCTGTCCGCCTTTATCACACACCAAATTCCACTTCAATAAGAGCTGCTTGGTAGTCTTTGCTTTCCAGTATTTTTCTTTACCTGTGCAGGGCACATGCAGCAGGCAATGAAGAAACTTCACTATCAAACTTTTGTTACCTGCTGGCTGTGTGTGTTTGCTTGCTTGAGGTTGTACTGGCTGTTGTCAAGCATATTAACTTGGCTGTTCTGAACGCTCATTACCTAACACCTGTTCCTGGTGTTCTGGTGATAAGCTCCAAGTAACTTAGAGGCTTGCTCTGCTGACATGTACTGTCTTGCAGATAAGGCGCTGCCTCCTGTTAATGTACTGTTTTTGTTCAGAGAAATGCAGGCTACGATTTTGCTCCCCTGAAGTCAGTGC
The DNA here is from genome assembly GCA_002909625.1 of Bambusicola thoracicus. NCBI lineage: Eukaryota > Metazoa > Chordata > Aves > Galliformes > Phasianidae > Bambusicola > Bambusicola thoracicus. Next base: position 13,244 of record PPHD01008309.1, on the reverse strand, counting down.
TGAACATGTATGCACACTGCTGTCTTTGCAGATAGAGATGAACATTTTCTATGGTGTTCATAAAAGAAAGAAAAAATCCTGCATGGCAATGATTTGGGGGTTTTGGTTGTTTTTTTCTTTTTTTCCTCCCCTTCCTGAAATGTAGTGGCTGCAGTTGGTATGTTAATAAGTGCAGAAGGTCACCCAGGCAGGGGAACCAGAGGGACAAGATAAGCAGAAGCTGCTGCTCTGAGCAAAGCTGAAGTTAGAGTAACCTTCGCAAAGCCCAGGCTGTTCCAGCTGGAAAGAAAAAACATGGATAACAATGTATAAAGTGGGAAAAGCAATTCTGGAAGTGGGGAAACCCTTCCTGGGACATTATGTATCCTTTGGGAGTGGGAAACAGTATTAAGTACTTCTCAGTTACAATTTTTATTTCCCCCAGTTACAGCTCCTGTACTTACAGCTTTAAGGTTATATGTACATTCCTGAGTGTCTGAAGCCAGAGTTACAGCTCTGGCTCTGAGATCAGTGCCTGTATGTTGTGCATAGCACAGATTGTTCTCTCATATATGTTGTTGTTTGCTTCACCCCTGCTAGGAGGGAGCTTGCTTTCTTTGGAGCACTCATGTGGCCAGCACTTCAGGAAACATAAAATGGGTGGTTAGATGTAATGGTTCTTTTGTATTGTAAAATATACCTCCAGAGAGAGAAGAGAAAGACTTGCAGTTAATTATATGGTTGTGCATGAAGCGTCTTCCTCTTTAGCAAACACTGCCTGCAAATGTCTCTGCTTATGTGCAGAGGCATTGGACATTTGCTTATGGCACAGTTTCCTGGGCATACGATGCTCGCCTGTGTAGATGTCTGCCTGATGAGTCCTCTCAGGGAGGAGGGAAGCTGTGAGCTCCCACTCTCTTCTCTGTAAGGAAAAGAAATGAAATACTGAGCTGTGGCACTGTTGGTGACACATTACTGCATTCCCTTCTGGATACTTCAGCACTCAATCTGTTGCAGTCGTGAACCTGTCATTCCAAAGGGACAGAGCAGTGAAAAGCTAATAATGCAGTTTAAACTGTCTGCTGACATAGCCTATCTACCTCTCTGGTGAAACAGCCCATTAAGTAAAGAGCTTTTTCATTTCTTTTTTATTTTTTGTTTTTTGTAACACACAAACAAGATGAGCTGTCCTTGCAGTCTGGGTGTTTGACCTTCCTTGTTCTGTCTCCACGGTTGTGCTGCCCTTGACAGCCGTGTTCTGCCCACTGTTGTCTCCTGTGAGCAGTTCTCAACTCCCACTTGAAAAGCATGGGGTGATCCCTTCTGAGGATAGCTGGTGTTTGTGAGAGGACCAGCTGATTTGCAGTTGGCTAACTGTGAGAAAACCTCTAGAGAAAAGGATTTCTAGACTGAAATGAATGCATTTAACAGGGTGCTTGAAAGATGGGGAGTTAGGGAGCAATCACAAGCCTGAAGCTTAGTCTTTCTCTCATGCCACTGGGCTACACAGCAGCAGGAACATAAAGATATAAACCTTTGGCCAGGGCTGGAGTGTTCTTGTGGGCACAGCACTGTGCAGTAATGGCTCACTCTCTACATGAACTTTGCTTTCTCCCCATTCAGGTGCAACAGACTGTGCAGGATTTGTTTGGCCGTGCTCCTAGCAAAGCAGTTAATCCTGACGAAGCCGTTGCTATTGGTGCAGCTATTCAAGGTGGTGTGTTAGCTGGTGATGTTACTGATGTGCTGCTGCTGGATGTGACTCCCCTCTCCTTGGGAATTGAGACATTGGGGGGTGTCTTCACAAAGCTCATCAACAGGAATACTACCATACCAACCAAGAAGAGCCAGGTACAAAATTAGTGTCCACGTGGTGGGTGTTTTGTGATGGTCTCAGTGCCCAACAAAAGCTGGTCAGAGCACCTCAGGAGACAGTCTTCTCAAGGAGAAGAAGCTTAGAAATCAAAATTGAATGCTGGTCACCTAATATCTCTGTTATTTATTAGTATGCCCGAAAGAGGAGAATAAACCAAATTGAGTTAATGTGCCAAGCTATCTCAGGATGTTTGTCCTGCTCAGGATTGCAGTGTGTGTGTGCCATGATGTAATGTCAACACATCATTCTGAAGATGAATTGTGTGGAGACCTTCTGTAACTGAGCACAGCACCTGTTAAATTAGGCCACCTTTCTTGATCTATATGCCTTGGTGGTTTTTCCCCAGATGTTTTCCTGTGCTTTGGGCCCCTAATAGACTTGGGTGTGATTCTTTCTCTCGCTCTGCCTTGGCTGGGTTACTGGTGTGTGCTTTTATTGATAACACTTGTTCTCTCTGGGGCGTGAAGTTGGGACAGGAGCCTTGCTGCTTCAGGAGACAATGTTCTGGTAGTGTGGCTGGCTGCCAGCCACTGGAGCCTGCCATTGGCAGCTTTTGCACATTCAAATGCATTTAAGATGAAATGCCAGTGAACTTGGCTGTTGCTAATCTTGGTGCTTTGTTGTTTAGTCAGAGCTCTTTAAGGAATAGGAATGTGAAAACAAGAATCGATTCACATATTGCAGTTTAGTAGCTGTCTAGTTACTTTATTTGTCTTCCACAGGTGTTTTCTACTGCTGCGGATGGGCAGACACAAGTGGAGATTAAAGTATGCCAGGGGGAGAGAGAGATGGCCAGTGACAACAAACTTCTTGGCCAGTTCACCTTGGTATGTTGGCTATTCAATATTCATGACCTTAGACTTGACCTTCTCTGAGAAGGTCAAAGCTTCCTCTGTGTCAGGTTACCCCTGAAGGCAGTGTAAGGAGGGATTTATCCTACGGGAGACGTTTGATGCTAGTTGTATTTTAAAACAGAAAAAAGGTAGTCTTTAAAAGTAAAGCCGAATTCTGGACAGCTTTTCAGTGGCAGGGGAACAGCTAGTGTTTAAGATGGAGCTCAAAGTTTCTGAACAGTGTTTGGTGATGCAGTTGCTGCTGTAGCTTTAGGGCTAGATTCAGTCACCTAGATGAACTGTCTCCATGTCTGGACATGAAGAACTAACGAGCTCTGTAGTGTTGGTCCTGTGCAGCAGATAATATGAATGCTGAACTTTTCTCTAGTGTTGCAAAGATGAGACTTAATCAAATCAAGCTCCGTGCTAGTTTCGTCCCTAGGGTGGGTCATTTCCAGCCCAGTTCCATTTCTCTACAAGCACCTGTGGAACTGCCCGATGTATTTGAGTCGTGTTCCCGTGACTCGCATGTGTGGCGTGTGGCTGACTAACCTACTCCCTGCAGAATTGGATTGCTCAGCTATTAGTCAGTGTCAGCAAAGTTCCATCAGGTACAACTGTCTGAACTTGCTGTTGCTAGGAGGAGCCTTCCAAAAAGATGGGAGTTTCCTACCTTTTGTACTTCTAAAGGAAAATGAACTGTCTGACACTATTTTAATATCAGTCTCAGGAGTTGTCAGTGGAGTCTAGTTGTGCAGAACTGAGGAAGGAGAGCCTTGTCCTGGAGGTGAAGAGTGCCATGTTAAGCATTAAAGCTGAACCTGGGCCACCTCCAAACCAAACTTGGGGGTTACATCTTGTTTTTGTACAGTTGTCCCGGGCAGAGATCTAGATCATCTTGAATTTAAGATACTGCTAATTCACCACACTGATGCCAACACATGTTTGAAGGGCTCAGCTCTGAGGCTTAGTTAATATTCAATTTAACTGGCAAATCACCAAGATGATGTGCCCAGTGTTGAAGCCCTATGCCCTGAGCCTGCGTCTGCAGGGCAGCTAATGACTAAGCATTTGTCCTTCGCAGGTTGGGATTCCTCCTGCACCACGTGGGGTGCCCCAGATTGAGGTCACTTTTGACATTGATGCTAATGGTATCGTTCATGTGTCAGCCAAGGACAAAGGCACGGGACGTGAGCAGCAAAGTAAGTGCTCTGGGGTGGTCTGTAGGGCTGAGAAGGAGGGGTGTGGAGCAGTATGCTGTGCCCTGGGGGGGGCAGAAGTTGGAGTTTGGGAATCCTGCACCTTGTTTCTGTGGTGTGCTCCAGGGTGCACTGCTCCTCCCAGAGTATTGTCTGCTTACACAGAGACTGCTGAGCCTGCCAACATGGAGGTGCCAGCTCTTCAGGGAGAAATCTGGTAAACGAAAGCTGTTCTGTGACCCTGTTTTGTTTCTCACTGCTTTGTTGCAAGTATCTTGAGATTTGGGCATATTGAAGCAGCTGGTATTTTGAGTAACCACCTCATGCCTTTTCAGTCATTGAGGCTGGAACTATCTCTAAGTAGTAGGGGGCTTGGTGGTTTCAGGCCGTCAGTATGTTGCAGTGGAACATGAGATAGTGACACAGCTGACTTTCTGATGCCCTGATTTGGGATGAGAATACAAATCTGAAGCATTGATAGATTCCTCTGGTACAAAATAGATCTCCTTTGTGCTTCTGACTGGGAAGGCTGTATACTGTCCTTCAGTTGTTCCTTGGAGGAAATAAATTACTGAAGTGAACAAATGCATGCCTCCAGTTAGTAAAAAATGCAGTTAACTCTACTGGCACTGTGAAGGTGTGTGTTGTTCTTAATCATGCTTCTTGGTTTTGGGTCTGAATTTGTTTCCAGAAACATACTGTATGCTACTTTGATTTCCTTGTGGATTTTTCCATGTGTGGCAGCCTTCTAGCTCTGCGTAAATGTCTCCTGATACTTTTTAGCTGCCTTTCTGTATGCAATATGGTTCTGATTAGAAAGGTGAACTCCTCATTTCACATATCTGAAAGACATGTGTATCCTTGTTTAGGGCTCAGTGTTTTTGTTTTTTACTATTGGCAAAAATTATATAGGAAACTTCAAGTCTTGAAGTATCTTTTTTGGACTTTTCAGTACTCCAGGATTTTAGTCTTCTCTATCCTAATGAGATAATGCTTTTCTGCAGAGAAGCATTAGCTTATGTCTGGACTATATTGTGGCACAAATGGAGAAAAATAGGGGATTTAAAGAAACCTCTTGTGACAGTGATAGGACTAGAGGGAATGGCTGCAAGCTGTGCCAGGGAAGGTTCAGGCTGGACGTCAGGAAATACTGCTTCTCTGAAAGGGTGGTCAGGCACTGTAATGGGCTGCCCAGGGAGGTGGTGGAGTCACTGACCCTGGAGGTGCTCAAGGAATGCTTGGATGTTGTGTTGAGGGATGTGGTTTAGTGAGAGCCATTGGTAATGGGTGGATGGTTGGATTGGGTGATCCTGTGGGTCTTTTATAACCTTGGTGATTCTATGATTCTATGAAACCAATCTATAGAATCATGCTGTTCTCACTTATTAAGGGCAGCATCAGGAGCTAGCTGGGTAGGAATGTTGTCTTTAACATGCAGCCCGAGTTGCTTTCCAACAGTGAAAAGAATCTGTATGAAAGTGATTTCTGGATTATTTTATGTTCTGTTGTTTTGTTTTTTAACCTGCTAGAATGTCCCTTTAGTCTGCGGGCGTCTTGTACGCATTTACTTTCCAGAAGTAATAACTGGAGAACAGACAAGGTGACTTGCAAACCACTGGGCAGGCAGTGTCTAGCAAAGCTGGGGAGCATGGATCTAAGATGACAGGGTTTTATCTTGCTGGCTGCATCACTGCCATATCAAAGGCTGGCTGTTTTTGTACTGCCCACGGAGACTTCACAGATGCGGAGTCCCATAGCAAGGCAACTGCCAATGAGAGGGTTTGGGAAATGATAATCTCCTTTCCTCAAAGATGAGAGTGCATTCTTTATTAATGTTACTTTTATCATGCAGTTGTTATCCAGTCTTCTGGTGGCCTTAGCAAAGATGAAATTGAGAACATGGTGAAGAACGCAGAGAAATATGCAGAGGAAGACAGACGAAGAAAGGTAAAGTGATTGCTGCTGTATCTTGCAGTTAGTAGTTTACCCACTGATGATTGCCATTATGTGCTATCAACTGTCACCACCTTGAAGGAGCCCTAGGTTCTGACCTGCAGTCTCGAGCTGTTTGCTTGTACAGTTATTTAGATATGTGCTTGCTTATATTCGGTTGACCCTCTGAAGTTGCAAGAAAAGATGCACAGAGGGTCATTTGGATTTGGTTTGGGTGACTGGCCCAGTTCCTCCCTAAATTAGTAATTTAATTTCTTCCTGAAAAGTTACTGGGATATGGAGGCAGCAGTAAGTAAACCCACTTGCATACAGCTTTGCAACTGTAGCTCATGCTTTCTGTCATAATTGCTCTTTACTGTCCAGCTGCCTGTTATCTTGGCTGCTTTTCTGAAGTTAGCCTATTACAGCCAGGTTCTCACAGTGTTCTGTTCAAATGGAAGCAGTCCCTTCCAACCTGAGCCATTCTATGATTCTGTCAAGACCTTTGATACGGTCTCACATCACAGTCTTATCTCTAAATTGGAAAGATATGGATTTGAAGGGTGGACTATTCAGCAGATAAAGAATTGGTTGGATAGTCACAGCCAGAGGGTTGTTGTCATGGGTCTGTGTCCAAGTGGTGGCCTCCAGGGGCCTGTCTTGGGGCCAGTGCTCTTCAACATTTTTAACAGTGATGGGATTAAGTGCACCCTCAGCAAGTTTACTGATGACATGAAGCCAGGTGGTGCAGGGCAGGGAGGTGACTGTCCCTTTCTATTCTCTCCTTACAAGCACCTGCAGTGCTGCATCCAGATCAGGCCCCCAGCACAAAAAAGATGTGGAGTTGTTGGAGAGGGTCCAGGGGGGCCACAAGGGTGCTAGAAGGTCCGGAGTACCTCTCTTATGAAGAAAGGCTGAAGCAGCTGGGATTGTTCAGCCTGGAGAAGAGAAGGCTCAGCAGAGATGTCTGTGCAGCCTTCCAGTACTTGAAGGGAGCTTATAAGCAGGAGGGAAAACAGCTTTTTACACGATGAGACAAGGAGGAGTGGTTTTAAACTGAAAGAGGGGAGAACTAGATAGGAGGAAATTCTTTACTTAGAGGGTGGTGAGACCTTGTCACAGACAACACAGAGAGCTGTGGGTGCCCTATGTGTGATGGTGCATGAGACCAGGCTGCATGTGGCCCTGAGTAGTCTGATCTGGTGGAATGCATGGCAGGGATTGGAGGTGAGTGATCTTTAAGGTCCTTCCAACCCAAGCCATTCTGAGATTCTTAGGATGCTTTTGAGTTTATTTTAAAGTTTAATTTATAGAACTTGCTAATCAAAGCTACACTGCATCCTCTTTGTTTTGAAGTGGGAAGTTATTTTCTGTAGTCCTTCAAGTCTCACTGTCTGGCATCTTGAAGGTGTTATTCATCTGAGTACAGTCTTTGCCCTCGATGCACGTGAAGCCATGAGGAGGTGTTAGAAAGCCTCACTGACTTTGTCAGAAAGGACTGGCACTGATTGACTGACACTTGCCATGGCTGAGTGGCTGAACCTGGGATATTAATAGGGTTAATGGTTGGAACTAATTGGTTTAATGAGAGTGCTACTACTGAACTACACTTCTGAATACAGAGGATTGATTTTAGGCAGGCATGGGGAAGGCCTGCCCAGAGATACGGCACCAGCATATGTGTACTGATTGCTGAACCTGACGCACTGAATTTACTGCCTGGTGTACTCCTACTCTGTATAAACCTGTCTCAAATGCTCCCACAGCCCTACAAATCTTTCCTGCAGTAAGTGAAGGGATCAGAAGAGAACTAAGGAGAAAACGTGTGGAATAAATCCACATGAAGTAGCATTTCCTTGCCTCAAAAGCTCTGTATCCACAGAAGATAGGCATATTAGCACTTCTGGGTCAGATGCAGAACATTTAAAAGCTTTGTTCTGGAAGTCCTACTGTTTAAATAACTGCATCATTGCCAGGGAACATGGATAGTGGCAGAGGACTTGAAGAGACTGCAGAAATTTTCTGTTGTACTTTGACCATAAATCATAGAATAAGCTCTTCCCTATTGGAGTCAAACTGGGAGTCATCTCTGTCCACTGAGCTATCACATGGGGTGATTATGTTGCTTTCTTCACTAATACTTCTCTTTACATGGGTTGTGTAACTGTAATTGTCAAAAATCCACGTTTTGCTGGACTTAACACCCTGCTGTAAACTCTGATATCCCATAAAGAGTGAAAATATAGAATAGAAACTAAATTATTTTTCATCAGCTTTCCTCAGCCACCTAAGCATATCATCACATCCTCATTCAGGTAGACTACTCTTTGAGATGAAGAGGGCTGGGTGTCCCAAGGTCTGTTAAATGGTGCCAACAATTGGATCAAATTGCACCTTAGAACTACCACTCTTCTTCAGTTTGTGCCCAGGGAAACATCAGTACAACAACCCAATGTTTTAAGTTGTCTGTAGTGCCCTTATTGATGAAGAAGCTTAAGAGTATTCTCAGACAGCTCTGTGGCTTTCTGAATGAGCAGAACATAGAACTGTGCTGTTTCTGCTTTTGCTCACCCTTTCAGTGTGCTGATAGCAGTGCTTTGTTGGTTGCTTCTAGGGAAGTGGGACTTGCCTGGGTATCAAAGACTAAGAACTGTGGCTATCTTGCCTTGTTTAGACCACCTGTTTGGCCTTGGTGGTGCTGGGATACACTTAGAAATGGCTCATCTGTAATTCATTTCTCTACCTTGCTGTAAGAAGGTGTAAGAAGACTGTGGGTGGGAGCTCAAATGGAGTTAGGCAGCTTGGGAAAAGAAATGTTAACAGCTAGTCTGTATGTATGTAGCTTGTAGTACCAGTGCTGTATGCAGTAGGCCTTTATGAGTTCTCTTACCCAGGAACGTGTGGAAGCTGTAAACCTGGCTGAAGGCATCATCCATGATACAGAGTCTAAGATGGAGGAATTCAAGGATCAGCTGCCAGCAGATGAGGTAGGTAGTTTCTGTTAACAGTAAAGGAGGTAAGATACTTCACCACATCTTTGCTCAAAATGTCACTTAATCCATAGCTGACTCTCACCAGTGGCTCCAGCTCTGTTGCCATTCTGCATGAAGACAGCACAGTCTCTGACTTCCAGGCTTTCCCACTCGAGTGGGATGGGTGTGACTGGGAGGATGTGAAAGCATACTGATATGGTTTGAATGACAGCAGATATCTTATTTCAAAGTGTGAATTCAGTGGAAATGAAGATCTAAGAGCCTGAGAAGCTGTTAATCCAAGATTTCTGCGTGAATTGTGTCCTTGGCTTGGCCTTGCGGTGCTTTGATAAGGACTGCTGTGGCCTGTATGAGAGTACTGCTCAAAAGCTGTGCCTGCCTGCGCTCTGCAGAGGGACAAAGGAGAGCTGCTGTGCAGTCCTGGCAGTCTCAGTAGTGTGAATGCAGCACCTGAGAACTGGAAGGCAATGAAAATTCTTGTATTCACTGAGCTCCGTTTTCTTCTCTCTCTTTGGAGTGAAGTGGATATTCATTGTCAAGGGAGCACTTTTAATAACATTCCAGGTGGCAGTTTAATTTCCACGTTATGATCCATGATATGAATTTCAAAAGCCAAGTTTAAGACGGTTTGTGCAGTCTTCAAGCTAAAAACTCTTAGAAACAGAATAAAAGGGCACTGTGAGGTGTCTGAGGGAATGAGTTTATAGTTTGGTTAAGTAGCCTCTGATCACTGCAAACTCTGTTTCAGCTCAGATCCTCTGTGCTTGGGATTAGGATTTTCTCTCCCGTGAGGGAAAACTCCAGCACTTATATCTGTGTTCCCTGCAGGGCCTGTTCCCAGTAATGTTTTCTTGGGTGGGAAAACCAAGGGAAAGCGAGTAGCAGTGCTTGAAAGAAGCCCTGCGTGATCTGGGTAGAGATAGCAGCCTGGCACAGACCTCGGTTGCCTTCCCAATCCCATGGGTCTGAATGAGGAGAACTCTGCCCACGTTCTCGCTGCGAGCAGTGCTGAGCAAGCGCTGCTGGCACAGCTGTCCCCCAGTAACCTCACTTCCCAAGCCTGCCTCGCCAGCAGCGTGCCAGCCTGACAGGGAGATGCCAGACTGTGTGGAGGGTTTGACAGATGGCTACAGGGGCTGGGATGAGACCGTATTGCTTTTGTTTGCCTCTCTGTTCCTCCCACGTGTAACAAAGGGATTAAACAGGGTTGTGAGCAGTGTTACTTGTTGGCTTTCCGACAGTGCCATAATTATAGATGAAAATCAGTTTTCTTCTCCCTTTACCCTATCTCTGGGGTGACCGATTGGCAGGCGAGGTGTAACAGGGAGAGCACACTCCTCCTTGGCAGGCTGCTCAGTCTCTGCAGTGCTTTCTGTCCTTGGCACCTCCGCTGAAACTGTGGACAAGGGGACCGATTAATGCCAACTGTGGTGCGTTTAGTGAGGTGGACAGGTGCCCGTTGGGAACTGAGCACAGTCCTAGTCCCTGCAGACCATATGGCTCCAATTTGAGACTCTAACTTCACAGCTTCTGACAAAAAAAGGTATCTTTGCTGTGGCCTCTAGGTGGGTGAAGTGACAGGACCGGGATACTGGGTGAACAAAGCGCAGTGCTGCATCGTGTGTCTTTGATTTCTTTGCAGTGCAACAAATTGAAGGAAGAAATTGCCAAAATGAGAGAACTTCTGGCTCGTAAAGACACTGAAACGGGAGAAAATATTAGGCAGGCAGCAACCAGTCTGCAGCAGGCTTCCTTGAAACTCTTTGAAATGGCATACAAGAAGGTAGGTTCACAGCCATTTGTGTTTTATGGTGCTTGGACGAGGAGGGGTGAGTCATGCCACCAAGCATCTAGGCAGGGGCTGTGCTGGAGGTAATGCTGTGTCAGTGCAGCTCCCTTTGAGTGACAGCTTGCTCCAGGGGCAGCTGTAGGAAGTCAGAGCAGAAGGCAGCCTGCAATCCTGGCCATCCTGCTGTAGGTAGGCTGCCTCACAGATTGTGTTACGTTACTGCATAGCATTGTATAGGAAGGTGCTGGAAGCTGTTAGTAAGGAGCACCAGGAACACGTGGATCAGGCTTTCCCCTATATGTGTAGTAGATACCTAGAGTAGTAAAGTGATGCTTAAAATATTTTAAATATGATTGTGTAACAGGTTTCCTGTTCAGCCTGCCTAAAAACACTGTAATAAGGCCATTGGGATTTTTCTCTGTCTCCTTCCCAGTGAAGGGCCCGCCTGTTTGAGCCCTTCTTGGCAGATGTACTTAACCTATCCAAGGGTTATTTGTCAGAATGGAAATGGCACTCACTGCCCAGGCAGTCTTGGTGGTGCTCAGCTGTCCTTCCCATGGAAAGCTGCTTTTCTGATGTCAAACTGGAGCTGTGCAGTGCTGCAGTGTAAGCTTGTTATGTCCACTGGGAAAGAGTAATTAATGGAAAGATAACTTCCTTCCTGTTAGTAGCAGTCATGCAGAGATAAAGATGGCTTCCATTCTCCAATGAACAATTACCTTTTTTTGTGAAGAAAAGTTGAAGAAACTGTGGGTGTATAAGTAACCAAAGCAGCTAGCTTGGAAAAAATGGCTGGGAGAAGCATGTTGTTACTGTAACTAATAAGCTAACTCTGTCACAGATGGCCTCCGAACGAGAGAGTTCTGGAAGTTCAGGAGATCAGAAGGAAGAGAAGCAATAAGAAGTCTGTCTTACCTTGAGGAGAGTACAAAGAAGAGGTGGATATTCTTGATGCTTGGGAGAGAAGGGACCTTCCTGAGCAGAAATGGGCGGAATTCAGACTTACTGTGTTTTTGCAGTATTCTATATATAAAATTCTTAAATGTATAAACTTAGTGATGTGTCTGCTAGATAAATTGTCACACGATGAAAGTTAATTCATGCAAGATGAAGTTCTAAGTGTTTGGCCCTGTGGTATTCAACTGAGGCTCATGGGGACTTGCTGAGCATTTAATTCTGATACTTGACACAATGGTGTACTAAATCTGATATCAAAGCTTGGAAACCATGTTATTAAATCAGAAGGTGGAGATTGAAATCCTGGTGGATCCTCCTTGTGGATCTGAGTATTTGTGAACAGGTAATAAGGCCTGTGAGCGATGCAATGGCAAGGCTGGTGGTATTGGTAGAGAATATTCAGATCTGCAGCTAGGTTAGCGCCCTCATTCTGAAGGAGATGGGTTACTTCAAATGTGGTTGTAACATTTCTTACAGAAGAGGCCATGTGGAAGTTGCATACGTTACTTGTCTGAGCCTTCTGCTCCATCCTGTGTCTGTTCTTTGCTTATGGCAAAACAATTTCCTGGATAATAAAACTGTTATTGGATCCATTCTGGATTTTTTTTAAATAAAAGCAGAAAAGTATCCAACGTGGAGTTCTCAGTATCCTGGCCTTTGGTGGAAAATACGAGTCTGTGAACTGCCCAAGAGCCTCTGTGCAGGAGCAGTGACCAGCTGTAGCAGCAGTGGGTTTCTGGAATTTGTGCTGGATTTGAGCATGGAAGGAATGTACTCACTGTGAGATTGGGGTCCATCCATCCCATCTGTGGGTCACTGCTGCTGCCCTCACATGAGATGCCTGTTGGTGTGATCTGTGGTAGCTTGTCCTGGCGCTTGGTGCTTGGGCTCAGTCTGCTGAAACAGGCTGTAGACTGAGAACAGCGGTTGCCCACTGCTGCTTTTAGCAACCAAAGTTTCCCCCTTGATATGCTGTCTCCTTGTCCCCTTACGTGGTCACCTCTCTTTGTTGCACTTCTTCCCTTTCTGTCCCTATGTGTGCAACCTTCTGGAAGGAAAAAAGCAACACTGGTAGCTGCCTTTATCTGACAGCTCAGATGTGTAGGCGAGAGGAAAACATTTCATCCTAGGCAGTTTCCTAATTAGAGAAGCTACTAGAGAAGGCTGCAACTACTGATAATGCAAGCCTCCCTCTTTGTCTCAGTTGTGGAGTGCTAGGGATCAAGACTGTGCTGCAGACACTGATCTTCCAGCAGTCCTACCAAGAAAGCCTGGAAACAGCTTCCACTCTAAAATGGACACTGACCTGTTGCCACTTCAAAGAGTAGTGAGTAGCCAACTGTGAAGTGCAAAGGACCTTGGAGCATTTTAGTCTGCCTTAAAAGAAGGTGAGGAAGGGCCTTGGTGCAGCCATGGGAAGAGGGATGTGTTATGTGCCCAGCCTGCAGTGTGCTGTGGTGTGAGGGAGGCAGGCAAAGGTGGGCAGTCAGCTTGTGTGTGTGTGAAATTCCTGCTGCAAAAGCAGGACAGCCCAGGGCAAGAGGCTGTGGATGCCCCATCCCTGCAGGCATTCAAGGCCAGGCTGGATGTGGCTCTGGGCAGCCTGGTCTGGCAGTTGGCAACCCTGCACATAGCAGGGGGTTGAAACTCGATGATCATTGTAGTCCTTTTCAACCCAGGCCATTC
>PPHD01008308.1:0-17500 GCA_002909625.1 Bambusicola thoracicus | reverse complement strand
CTGTTTTTTTCATATTGTTACTAACATCTTAGAAAGCTGAAATTATTTAGAAGCAAATGTTGATTAAAAAAAGAGTCTACCTCTCTTACTGTTACGTTGAAAAGTGCATTCTCCTACCTGACAGCTCCCCCAGCCCAGGATCCGTGGGACAGCTTGTAGTGTAAGGCATTAAGTGCCCCAGTGACAGCAGGACCCAGGGGCAGGAGAGGAGCTGCCTGGGAGCTGGTGAAGATTTAGACTTGTGTTACCAGGAAGGTGTCTGCAAAGGGCCATCTTCCACCCGGGGAACGATCAGGTCAGGCTGACACTATGGCCTTACAGCACTGACGATTTTTCTGCCTGTGTCTAGCACTCACATGACACTGATGTTTGAATACTACCATTTCAGTGCTGGTCTGAGGTTGTACATAATTACTTTCTGCCAAAGGTCCCACTTGTGCATGAGGTGGATGCTCGTTCTCCGGCGACCTGCAGGCCGGTGCTTGCCACGCTCCCCTACTGCTGGTGAGCAACCACGCTGCTCCAGTGGACAACCATGTGTTCTCACTGAGCCCTGTTGGACTGTGCAGTAATTAAAAAGTAATGAATCCTTTTTAAATGTAGGGCATTCTGTCCTAAGCCTCTGAGCTTCTGTGGGTGTGAGCATCTTGCTCTCCAGGGCTGCTCCCCACTCTGTGTACACGCACCGGCTTCATCAAAAGGACACGGGAAATGCCAGCACCAGATATTATGAATTTCTTTTTTTTAAAACATATCACTGATTGGTCCAGGCATGGCAAAAATTAATAGTAATGAACTAATTACCGTGCCAGCTGCCTACAAAAGGGGTCCTGTAGGCAGGCTCCTTCTGCCCATTTGCCTGCTGGTAAAACCACCACTCTAGAAAACATAAAACACAACTTTTTTTTGTTTTCCTTTGTAAACATCTATCAGCATCACCTTTCCATGGCCCACAGCACCGACTCTGCCTAGCTTTTAAGTCCTCAGAATGCAGCCAGAATCTCCCCCAGCAGTTTGTAACACGTTTTACAGCTCGAGCGGGGCAAAACAGCCGTCTGCCGACCTGCTGGCTGCCCGGTCCACAGCCCCGGCGGGAGGACGAGGCCTGCTGCCTGCCCCTGTGGCTGCCAGCCCTTTGAAAAGCCAGCCCGCTTCCCTGATTGATTCGCTTTTTAATGAACGGGGGAAGCCTGTGAACCTAAACCCTGACACCTCCACCTCCCTCCCATCCTACCCATCCCTCCAGCAATGGCTCGATTATATTTCAAGTTATTATGGGATTAATACAGCTGCCCCGGGTGCCTCTTTCCCCTGAACTTCATCAATAAAAGCTGTGTACTGCTCGTACTTTGGCTGGTCCAGCTTCCGCCTGGATCTCCGCACTGCCCGTGATGCCTCATAAGGCTCTATCATAGCAGCCCTTCAGTGCTGCCAACACTGCTGCTGGGTAAGGCCTGCTCGTTTCACGGCCCCACTCAGCTGTGCCTATTTAAGAGGACGTCTTGAGCTTTGCTGTGCACTGCATCAGCTCTGTAAGTGGGCAGCACAAACTTAGCACTAACAGATAATAATGAAATAAGATAATCCATAAAAAGAAGTGCCAGTGTCATCTTGCTCAGGAACCATCACAGAGCTGTGAAAAATCTACCCAGGCGCACCTTCAGTAGAAAGAAAGAAAAGGGGGGAGCAAAGACCTGGGCCCAGCAAAACCCATTTTCCCCCCATAGCACTCCCTGATACAGTACAAGCTTTAGGTTTACTTTTGGTGTTGGCGTTACGGGTTTCCTTCCCCCCCAGGAATCCTATTTTCTAAAAATGTCATTAAAAACGTAATTAACCGGCTTATTCTTTGGAAAGTCTGCAATTGTTTACAAAGGAATTGCCACACAAGCTGCCACCTTCAACTGTGTTGCATTAGGAAGTTATGCTCCTGTTTACAGCTGTGCATCAATTCCACAATATATTTAGTTTTGGTACAAGTTACATATAAAATTCTCACTGAGCTTAATGTTGCAGCAAATAACACATACAGTAAGTGAGCAGGATTTATCACTGGCTGTAATGTCACAGTACATATTCTAAATATATACGGTGAGTGATATATGCACACGCACACGCAAACAAAATGGAAATATATTTAGTTTAAGAAGTGATGAATTGTGTTTGCTTTCATTCTTCTCATTCTGCATGTAGGAGAATGGAGATCGAGCACATCCACAGGAGCGGCGGCTGGGGAAGGAGCAGCTCTGTGCTACCCAGGGGGCGTCCCTCCGGAGGGGGCACGCGGTGCGGCTGTGTGATGTGCACAGAGCTGGTGGCACTCACTGGATGATCCCAGAAGGCAAACAGCATCGGCCCAGATCAAACGCCTCCCACGAGAAGTTCAGACTCCATTGTTAGAGAAGTAAGTGGCAATCTTCCCCTTTCGATTCTTCTTTTCTTTTCCCTTTTTCTTTTGGTTTCTCTTGTAAATACAGAGGCCAGAAGGCCACGCTTAAAGAATTCATTTACAAATCTGCAATATCGTTTCGAACTATAGCGATTAAACAGAAAATAGAGAAATCAGTTCAGCATCCTGTTTGGATGTAATTAAAGGTATAATCTGTTCCATTTGAATACTTCAGTGCTTACCCTTCTTAAAAAAAAAGACAAATAAGAATAGTAGCTCATTTGCAGTGTTTTTTTCCAACCCATGTAAAAAGACTAACTGATGAAGCAAGAATAATCATTTTTAAATGTGGCATAAGCACAAAAATATCAACTGCAGCTTTCAAATTATTGCTGCAGATCCCTAGCCTGATGAGAGCTCAATAACAAGGGGTCTGAGCTTTATGGCAAAACACTGAAGTCTTCCACTATTTCCTATCAGCATCTCGATATGGCTGATATAATTACCTATCAAATACATCAGTGGAATGAATATCAGAGGATATAAAAAAATCCGTAAGTCGGATGCATATCAGCTCAGTCTTTTAGGGGCTGTTTGATCTCAAGGTTTTTTGTAAGAATAAAAGACCAATATGGCATTCATTGCGCTTTGTTTTCTATAAGCAGTGATGATTTTACAGCACAATAAAATTAGACTATTACTGGCTGGCTTATGAGTTCTAGCTGGATCTTTTTCCTCCTACTGGACATTTCTTCACTGCTTCTCAAAGCAACTGAAGTCAAGTGTAAAGTTAATATCAGCCCTGTTCATTTACTCTTCTGTAAGCAATCAAGATTTCCAAAAATCACAGGACAATCTCTTGCCTTTCGAGAATGAATATAGGCCCTGTTCTCTCCATTTAGTTTAACAAAACAACTGGCAGAAGTTCAATGGAACTGATGGTTATTCCGAGAGGTTACGGCGAACCGCTGATGCTGTTAGCAAAAGGCTCGCATGTAAGATTCCCTAAGAGGAAAAGTGCATGGATATTTCAATGTGTAATTAACAGTGAATTCCAACAACGTGAAAAAGAAGCAGTGGCTGTATCAGCTGCAGAGGAAGCTGGCTGCATGACACGGGCACTTTGGTGGCTGCAGCTCCCTTAAAAGCAGCAAGGGACAGGGCCAGTGGCGGTGGTGATGGTGAGGAACGTCGGGGCTGGCCCCATCCATGCAGGTTCTTTGTGTGTTGCTGCCTTTGCTATTGAACATAGTTAAATATATAGAAGTGCCCAAGCATCCTACGAAGCAAAACGTTTTTTGTTACTTTCTTAACCATTAAGAAAAGTCAGAATTTCAAACTCGGTGTTTGTCAGCTGAGGCGTACTTCTAACAAGGCAGGCAGAAGACTTGTACTGATAAAATGGCTGTCAAAACACAGGAGCCAAGGGTACAAAGTAGCACAGTGCTCTGGGAGACCTGTTTAACCAGTGAACAGGAGAGAAGTTTAAGCTCAAAGTTTTAAGGGTTACTAAAATTCCTGGCCTTTTGGGTGTGCGTGCCTTGCCTCTGAAGCCCCTGCCCCCTTGCACAGCCTGTCCTGCAGTGCTGGAGATCCCAAAACAGCTTTCTTCCAGCCCACCCAGCCTGGCACAGCCTCGGCCTTCCCTTCACTACAGTTCTGCAGCTTGCTGCTTTTCACACAGTAGCAATGAGAAGCTCCATTTAATAAAATAACAATAAAAAAATGCAGCCCTGGTAGTGCCAGGCCCTGGCTCACCCTTTAGCAGAGGCCAGAGGCAAGCAGGGGCGGAGGAGCACCATGTGACACCAAGACAGGCAAGGGCAAAACACAAAGCTATGGCTCCAGAACCCATCGAGACGAACAGCCTCCCTGCACACCAAGAGCGTCTTTGTGGATGTAACTAAAGGAAGCACAACAACAGAACCCGGCTTGTTAAAAAATACCCACAGAGGGGGAGAGAAAAAATAAAAATCCTCAACACAGCCTCGTCTGTCTCCAGCAAACAGGGCTTTTTTCAGGCCCTGGGCTCAGGCGTGGGCCCAAGCCCCTGCGGGTGGTGAGTTACTGGCTGACAGCCTCGCTGGCTGCACGGAGGCTGAAGCGCCGTCCTCTCCCTGCCCTCAGGGCCAGCCGCCCCACAGCCCTCGTGCCTCCCTGCTGCCGCCCAGCTCAGCAGCCCCATGGATGGCACAGGGCTGTGTGACCAGGCCAGCCCCCCAAGGAACATCTCTGAGACACCGGCAAAACAAGCAACGCTTATCTCATGCATGCCACAGGTGTGATGTCATCCCCTCTGGCGAAGGAACGAGGATGTCTACAGCCTCCACCGTGCAAAAATGCAGGAATTGAAGTTAATGTGCCTCAGACTTTGTTAAAATATGGTGATAATTAAGAAATATAATTACCACTATGAAGTTAATGCCTCTCTGAGTTCTTACAAACAACTTTTTAATTTGCACTGAGCATTCACATTGCAGATGCGCAGTCACTCAGGTGTGGGGCCGGCAGTGCTGCAGTCCATGCACCACGGCCCACCTGGAGGGCAGGCGTGCAGAGGAGCCCTGTCAGATACACGCTGCATTCTATTAAGGGAAAAAAAAAAAAAGGGGAAGAAACTTACGAGGTAATTGATTGCTTTCTTCTAGTCTTTTATTAGTTGTTATTAAGGAGCTACAGTAGCCCTGTTTACACATCTCCAGCAAGTCAGGACCTGCAGCACGATATTGGCTTGCGGCCCACAACGTGCAGTCCGTTCTCAGCAGCAGCAATCTGAAGTGGAACACGTCCCCGCAGGAAGCGCGCATCCCTGCTCGCATGGGGCAGGAGCAGCAGCAACGCTGCAGGCCCAGGGCTCAGCCCCGACTTGCCTCTGCCCTGGGCACGCTCCACGAGCAGGACACGGGGCCCAGGCGGGGACACGGTGAGCCCACCGCTGCTCACAGCTCACGGACCGAACCGAGAGCTCCTCGCTGCTTAACATGCAGGCAAAGCGCTGCCAATCTAAAATGGCTGATCAGTAATACTTTAATTGCAGTTTCATAGAAACAAATTGCAATTTAATTGCAATGAGCTCTTCTGTGGCTTCGCTGGACTGACAACAGGCGTACACCTGGTACTGAAAAGCAACAACAAAGGCTCCCCGGTACTTTGTGTACCGCAGGCACAGGAAGTGAAACCGGTCCTGCAGCACGTCTCGCACTGAAGAAACACAGCACTTTGAAGGTATTTGACATACGTGTCCCAGTCCCAATTTCAGTTATTTCAACAGGGCCGTTCAGAACACAGGTCCTTGCGCAAGGCCTGACAACTGATACCGACCAAAGCATTTGGTAAAAAAATCAAATTAAAACGATCTTTTGAACTGCTTGGTAGCAACGCATACTACAGTACCTGATTTCTTTTCTTTATTATATTTCTCCTAGAATTAGATGATACAAATTTCATCAGTGTTAACTAACAGGGAGAAAGGGAGACAAACTCAGTGCGGTTAATATTCTACAGATGTGACTTAATTTCATCGGCTTCATTCTGGTAAGACATTCTCATTTTACATTTCGTAAGATACCGCATAACCTGTTAAAATATTTAAAGATAAATCATGTAGGACTGAAAAGACAGTATCTTGTTGCAAACAGAATTTGGTTTGGAAAGGCTTAATGTCCCACTGCCTGCCAGGATGCGTAAATCTCATAACTAGACAGCTGGATAGGTAAAAACATTAAACCCATTTAGAGGGCAATCTTTTTGCAAAATTGTTTCATTAATAAGAGTGACAATTTATATGATTGAGACGCTTAGATGCAGTACAGACAGAGGCTTTTATCCAGGTTCACTAGGATGATTTCAGATTAGTAATATTTCCTTTGATTTTTTTTAGCCGCATTCATTTTTGAAAGTGAGGGAAGCTCTTACTGATTATTTGTATGACTTTTCAGCAGCACTAAATGCAGGGGCTGTATTTCAGACTCTGCGTAGCAAATGCATGTGATAAAAGGTGAACAAGTACACATTTCCTTTTACAGATCTCCTAAAAAAACTGATTTTTCACATAAGGACAAATCTAAGCGTTTCCAGTAGCCTTTCCCCCAGCGTCCCCATTAGAGCCTGTTTTATTGTCTGAAATGCCTCTGGTTTCAAGAAAGTGTTTTACCTAAAGGAAGAATACTACTTAAATACGTTCTATTGTATATTCATAGCTCCATTAGTCCTCCTCCAATTTAGCACATCAAAGCAAAGGCTTCATCACTTGCATGTGGATTATGCTAACATGAGTGACATTTGTAATCTTATAGGTCTGCAACTTAAGAAATGCTTTTAAAGTAAGCTATTAAAAAGGTAGCTGCGCTTTACAAACGAGTCATATAATAGTTTATTTAAAGCCGTTAATGAACTTCAACCTCTACATCACTAAATGCTATACTACATTACTTACTAGAAGTTATTAGGTATCTTCTTAGCACTTCTAGGTTACATTGGACAACCGAAAATCTGTACATGTTAGATTTACCCGTGGTACCTTGAGTGCTTATACTGGAATTATATAAAAGATGCCTACAGACTCCCTAATACTTGAATTCCACATTCATATCATTTCGAGTGTCTTTTAAAGACATCCCAGCCGCACAATTTGCAGGACTCCCACCTGACGACCGCAATGCAGCATCAAAAAGCTTAGAAACTTATTTTAAAAAATACCTAAGTGCATTTAATTAAAAGTCATACATAGCCTCAGTAGTGTTATCGCTTTATACGATATGTAAAGGTATTCTTTTATCTTCGCTGTCTGTTACTGTATGTTATACCTTCTCCTTTTCTCTGCACCAGTCCTACTTTTGCCCAGGCAGCGAAGTGCTAAAGGAAGAAATCCAACAGCCCTCGGCACACCAGGCCAAGAAGCAGAATCGGAAACAAAATATATCCACTACTGGTAGTTTAGACAGACAGATCTACAAATCCGCTTTTTATGCATCAGCATCACAACAAAAGTAAGTGAAGCTCACTCCGTAACCAAAGCAGCTACACCTTGAAAACAGAATTTAAAAAGAAAACATAATCACACTGTATTTCAATTGCATTATTCTCCAATAAAAGTCCAACAGTTGGTAATGTTGATTTGCTATGAGTCGCAGCAGAGGCACCTTCGAGGTGGCTGCAGTGCCCTGACTGAGGGCACACAACACAGTCATAGATTCACGTCACTGTTCTTGCTACAAATATGAAGAATGAGGACTTTTTTTTCTCAGAGTTGTTCTGCACAGACCTGAAGGGAAAGGCCCACTGAACAAAGCTGCCCTCCTTCTAAGCCTAGAGAAAGTTTTCTCACTTTGGAAGGCGCTGTTTGTTTCCTTCCAGAGAGCAGACCATGGCTGCCACCAGTTTGTTCTCGGAAGTAGCCCAGGAAGCGCGTTTTTCTTTCCTTAAGATGATCAGTTTTGTAAGTTTCTTGCACAGCAAACTCAAGTTTATTTTCTTCAGATCAGAACTGCTATTGTATCTCTTTTTATGAATGCTCAGTTCTAGCGCTCTGCATGAGGTACGCGCCTTCTGTTGCTTTTAGTTTTATTATTTCTGGATCTCTGAAAGTGTGTTGATACACACACGCTTGCACACTCACAGACACACGCATATCTCTAACACAGGCAGTTCTGCAGAAAGGAGCTGGATAGAAAAGGACCACAATACCTATAATGTGTACCGCACTGAACTGCAATCTGAACTGTCGTGTATTTGCTGTTACCAGAAGCAAGAATCTCAATGAAAACTGAAGATCACTTTGAAGCAGCGCCTCCCTGTATCCACGCCAAAATTAACGCGGCAGTTTAACAGGTTCTTTACTGGCACAGGACAAAACAAAGAGAGAACCCACCAAAAACCTCCAAACCAAAACCTTGTTTTTAGAGGAAGCCGACAATTAAGGTAATGACTTCGTTTCTGAGTGATATTTGGAGTGCAGTTTTGTTCTTCCTTTCTTTCTTTTAAAGAAAAAAAAAACAGCAACATTTCTAAAACCCATACTCGATTCAGTGGTTTTTGTTTGACTTTTTATTATTTAAATACACCATACTAGAGCAAATGTCTCTGAAAATATCACAAATAAAAGATTTTTCTTCATTCAGCAAATTAGAAGTAGGTGAAAATTTCTACACAGGAGCTGCTATGAGCCTGATTTTTTTTTTTCCTTTTTCTCCTTTTTTTTTTTTTTCCTTTTTCTCTTTTTTTTTTTTTTTTGCCATGGGAAGTAGCAACATTAGGACAAAAACACTTACATGCATACATACATTGTATTTTACAGAGATACAATAAAAGTGTTTGTGATAGAATATCACAAAAGCCACATCTTTCCTTTATCTCATGTTCAGTTTGATTGAAACACATTTCCTTACAACACTTAAATATACAAAGAGCAAATAGAATGTTGTTAAGGTAAAACACAGGGTACAGACTGGCCGGTGCCCTGCTAATTGTTAATGAGGGTAGAAAGCAGATTTCAATGCTTCTTTTAATTAGCTTCATTAGTCATCTTCCCCACCCGCCCCCCCAAAGATGTCCTCCGGTGGATCTTTTTTCATTTTCTCTACAGTCTCCCATTAGCCCAGGTTCATGGAGTCCTTAATGTTCATATTCAGTCATTTTAATACACCAATAAATGTGGGAAGGGCAATCGAGAATAAAGAAGGTGCAATGGTATGGAGCTGGCACTGCTGCTAGCTACAAAGGTGACTTGTCTACTTGGAGACATGGGATCCATCTGTGATGAACAAAATTTGAGATGAAGGCACGCATTCTGCAATACTCTGACCTTTTAGCAGACCTGCAAGAAATAAAAATGGGTATCTTAGCTAGAGTACTAAATGTGAGATAGGAAACTACAACATGACTGCTTTTGTCTTTTCCTTATTCGCTAATCTCTTTTTTATTAGATTACTTTCCAACTGTGACTTGATTAAGGCTTTCTACACTATCCATTCATAGCGCTAATGTTTCAACTTCAAATAGCAAAAAGCAAGCATTTTCTGCAGTATCGGTACTAGGAAGAGCAGACAGTAAAGAATAAAGAGAGACGACAACAATAAATAAGTGTACTTTCTGGTAGAGAATCGTACGGTGAATAAGGTGGCTTTCCTGGGCCCCTTCTTAAAAGGGAAGAAACATTATGCCATGCCTTTGAAGAAGCCGGTAATATGATCTTATAATTGGAAGAAATAGCGTGTAAAGCAAATAAGAAGTACAGCCAATATCCTCCCAAGGCAACTTTGGTTAATATGCTGCATTGCACAAGAGCTAAATATAGATATTTCAGGATTTTTCCCCCCCATTTGAAATTCCTCATCTGGTGTGTTAGTTAATGTTACATAAACATTTTAATATATGAAGTCAAACATGTGCTCTCACACTGGTGTTCATGAATTGTGATAATTAAAAGTGTCTAAGTCGATAAAAATCTAAACTTTCCGGGACAAAATAGAAATGATCATCCATAGTCTTCAAATACAATCTGTTTGCAATTACCAAAATGAAATAATATATATGAGAATTTTATGGCTTTTAAATGACATTTTGTGCTTCCCAGGAAGTTCTTTTTCCACCCTTTCTCTAAGTTACTAAAAGCCTGAGGTCTATTAGTAACTGCAACCCCCCACTTTCAAGCTAATTAAAGTAGTAGAGGCTTGAAGGTTTAATTCCCCAGAGCTGAAGCTCAGTGTGAGAAAGGTAATTTGTCTGTCCAGAACAAAGATTAGGGAGCAGCCAGCAAGCATATTTAATAAATGAGCATCAAATATCTTCTACTATGGACACAGACAACACCAATTATGTAACTACAAGGGAATTGTTGAGTGATATGTAAACTAGAAGATTTTTTAGATCTTCTCTGAGAGATGTAATCTAACTCATACTTTATTTAAAAGTATAGGAGCTGAAGACAAGCGTTTGCTACGAACACCGCCAGCCAGAGCAGAATTTACACTTATAGTAGGTGGTAGGACTGTTGGCGAACAAGAGATGCTACACGAATACCACCTCTGTCAAAAATGCAGAGACAGTTCTCTGTGGAGGACTATATGACCCCAGCAAATAAAATGGCCCCCAGGACATCAGCACTGAGGACTCTGTGCCGGCAAGCAGCGCCAAGCTGAGGGGCAACAGTGTTGTGGTGGTTGGTTCTTTTCAAGCAAGTGATGAGAAATTACAATTTCTGCGTGTGGATCAAACTGGGGAGGCGAAAGGCGGGAACAGCAAATGTTACTGCTTCGCCTCCTTGAAAAGAAAATCACGTGCTGAAAGTTAGGCCGTGCAACCTTTTCTGCCTGCACCCATCACCAGTAAATATAGGCTTTACAAGTTCCTATGAAGACAATCCCAAGTTTGTAACTGTCACCTTCACAAACACAACAACAATATGTTTTACTGCAAGGAGTACGTCTCAATCTCTTCAGCTTAATGAAAAAAAAAAAAACCCATCCTGTGATTATTCTGCTGTGTCTATAATCTCCAGTGGCGGAATAACCTGGAGACTGATTGATCTTTAATGTTTAATAAAGAGGATCTGTTACAGCCAACTCTGTCATAGTGGAAGAACGTTTTTAATTACTGGCCCTAAAACACGCGGCTTTCTGGAAAACATCTGTGATGTTTACATCTTCAGATTGTTAAACAGCTAGCACACAAAACGCAATCTTTGTCACCTGCCCCTGCAGCTTCCATAACTGCAGACACCTGACAAACCTATGAATTACCAACTTGTCTCCATGACTGTAATTCAGCCTTCTGAAATTCAGACGCTCCACAGCTCCCCTTGGAAAACTGGTAGGGGAACGTGGACCATTTCCTACAGAGATTACATTATAAAAACAAAACAACCCTACCAGCTCTCTCTCCAGTCTTCCCCAATACCTCTTTACCTCATCCTTGACCGCAGCAACGTGGTAAACAGTGACAGAACTAATAAAAACGCATTCTCAGTATCATCTCTGCATTACCTTCTAGCGGGAGGCCTCAGCTGTGAGCTCTGCAGGCCCAGCCCCACCTTACCGCTTTTCCACGTTCTACGTTCCTCATCATGTCTACTGCCTTTATTCTAACTGAATCATTTGTGTGTTTTACTAACGCACAGTAAGAAACTGATAGAACTAAACGGCAATTTAGACACCGATTTGAAGTTACATTAAACTTTACATTCGCAGCAGACAAGTGGATAAACCACTCTCTCGGAATGGTAAAGCTTTTACTGCAGTGTATAAGGATGAATGGTTCTACCCTGTGTTTTGAAATGGGACACCTACAAATATTCATCTAACGGAGTGACTGTTAGCTATGCTGTATTACAGATTGGTGTCATTAAAATTCACAACACTATAAATCTATGAATCTTTAACTGTATTTGTACTTCCTTGAGAAGAGGCTACGCGCTCTCCTCCAATCTTCATTATCTTCATTCTGCCCATATATAGCAGATATAGCTTTTGTACTCAGCTCTCTCATCACCTCAATTGACAAATTAGGCGAATAAAAAAGTCCACGTCTCATTCTGATGTGATTACGTCCACTGCATAAGACTCGAAAGAACGCTTAAAATTAATCAGCAAATTTTTGCACAGAAAAAAAAAGCAAACATGGATATTGAACTGCAGCAACAAAACAAGAAAACCACAGAACTTATAGAACCAGTTTGTGTTTTCTCATGTAGACTTCCCACTAAGTGAAAGCACTACCAATCATTCTGCACGTTACAGAACAGGTAAGCCTAGCATTTGTCCCAGGTTTTTTCATCTTCAGAATTCCCGTTTGCGGATAAATGTTATTTTTTGTGATCCTTACAGACATTAATGAAGTTCCTATTGTAAATCTATAAAGAATTACCAACTGAAGTGTGCACTTTTTGTTTCATTGCAATAACTCAGTGCTGTGTGATTGCCTGGGTTAATGATGAAAAAGTCAAATATACTATCAGAGCTGATGGAAAAATCTATCACCAATCTGAAATTAAAATTCATCTGTGGTCAATAAGATTTAATATCCATGCAAGTGGCGCTGTAAAGAGTAAATGAATCAATGTCATCAATACATAATCAGTATGAAATATGATGTGAATAAAATTATGTGCAAGAGTCATACATTCACTCTTTTCTGGACCAGGGTGGAATGAACAGTCTCTTAACTCAAGGTTGACAGTAATTGTTACAAATTAGGCACTGCAGTTATCAAAATGCACTCACTTGCATAGCTTTAGGACTTATTAAGGAGATTAAAATAGATCTAAAACTATCTCGTTTCAGAGTTACGGGACAACTGTTGATCAGAATTTTTTTTCTTCTTCTCTATATGATCCGTGCAGTCATTATTTACTCATTTAGGTACAAAACCAAGAGCTATCAGCCGCAGAGATACACGATCTCTAGCTGAGCTATTGTTACAGAGCGATAAGAAAATAGTGCTTTCGTTTTTAAATCTGAGTTATGACATAGAAAACAGACAAGGAAATACTTCTGAAAGAGCACCCCAGCATGCCTCCTCAACTGCAACCTTACACTGCTTTAGCTCAGGAATCTTCTCTTCACAAAACGTTTATTTCCATATTAAAGGATGTAATTTTCCTCCCACAGAAACCTGCTCTCTTGTAGCCCTTAATTTCAAGACTGTAAAATAAAATGCTCCTCTTTGTTAAGTTTATGTTAACGTCTGCTCTCCATTCCACTTTGTACGTGAAGAGTTCAACAGCTGTACAGATACACATGCCCAAACCAAAATAAACTGACTCACTCTATATGTCATACTTAAAGGTTAGCATTTCCTCCCCATCCCCCATGCCTACGTTACTTAAGTTCTGTTACTTAAAGGTCTCACTGCAGGGGTGGGAACCGTCCACTATTAAACCGAAAATAAATTGATCTTCATTTAACTCTAATAAAGCTTATTAGTAATTGTGGAGTATTCACCTTCTGGTCTGGCAGTAGTGGGTTACTCTGAAGTGAATTCAAATGGCCATTGATGAGAGCTGTAGGTCTATCATGTTCACAAAATAAACTGCCGTTGATGTAGTGAAACCGATCTCCCGGGACCAGGCGATTCCGGCAGGTAGAGCATGTAAAACACTGAGAAAGGAAAGAGACAGCAAGTGAAACTACAGCACAAATTAAGTATGCTGCAGGTTTGAAAATT
Organism: Bambusicola thoracicus; assembly: GCA_002909625.1. Lineage (NCBI taxonomy): Eukaryota > Metazoa > Chordata > Aves > Galliformes > Phasianidae > Bambusicola > Bambusicola thoracicus. The sequence goes on along the minus strand of PPHD01008308.1, from coordinate 3,951 downwards.
ACACTTCAGAGACTGTGAGCACAGATGAGATATGAAGCTGCTTGGTTTCTAGCATCTCCGAGCACGGCATTAGCCTTACCTGTTGGGACCGCGCAGTTCATAACTCAAGTATAGTTTTACCGATTATGAGGGAACGAAGCTGCACACTGAGGGCAGCTCCATAACACACACTCGTATCTCTAGCTACTGCTTCGCGCTTCATTCATAAGCAGATGCAGATTTTACACTACAGAAGCACAGCAATTCTAATCGGCTAATAAAAAAATATATGGGAAGCCTCTCACCTTCAGATGATAGACATTGCCCTGTGCCCTCATGACCAGCTCACTAGCAGGAATGGACTGTCCGCAGGCACTGCAAGCACCACTATTTCCAAATAACCTGAAAGAGAGGTGATGATCATGAATAATTTAACACACAAGAGGCTCTAAGCATTTTTGCACATCACTGCAATGGTTTATTACACGACTGTTTTAGGCTTCTGACCCCTGTCTTCCAACTCGCTTACACGCTGTAATATGAAAAAGTGTATTTCTGTCTAACAACCGGTAGCTTCACCCTACCTTGGGTACGGCTACGCAGGATTTAATCAGAAATATTGACTTACACCTCTAGAAACACAAACAATTCTGTACTACACACATTTTATCAGATTACCGGGTTCATCATAAAAAAAAAAAAGATACAATTCATGACTGGAGTTTAAATGCATTGTGTCCTTGAAATTATATGAAGAACTCTTTTGTACTTTAATCATATCTTGAGATATGAGTCATCAAAAGGGTTAAGAGGATTTGATTGTATATCTAAGAAGACATCATGCTCAGTGTATTGAAACTCCAGTAAACCTCCATCAGTGCAGAGTTTCCATTAGAAACTCTCTGCTATCCAGGTTGATATATAATGTGTATGGGTTAACCTTTTCAATCATGGTGTCAACACTTTAGATTTGCCTCTGCTCATCTCTTTCATCCTAACCTTCTCTCTCTCTTGATAATGAAATGCTTGCTCCAACTTCCCTCTATCTGCTCCTGAGTCCACAATTTAGATTACTTCATCTCTGCTAGCAACAAACTGAATGAAATTTCGATTTGAGCAGAAAGTAATTTACCGGGATCTGGACCCATTTGTCATCATATCTCTCTGGGTGTTTGCTGTATCACTGCAGTTTTCCTATGCAATCAAATGAGACCACAACATCTGCCATTGGGTTGGGGGGGCACAGGCAGCGGGGGGAGGGGGGAGCGGGCAGAAGAGCGGCGAAGAAAAATATATACATAATTCTTCAAATCCATTTAAAGGCACAACGCATCGATTCAAAATATAATACGATAATGATTATCGAGTTCTGCTGCTCCTGACTGCATTAGCTGGAATTAGGAAAGCTTTATTTGCTTTCCGCGCGTCTCTCTAACGTACACAAATATTTAGAGAGAGCACCACAGCCATTCCGCAGTAAAAAAGGAACCCAAACTCGACGGCGGGGTCGCAGACCCGCATTTCTGCACCATGTAAAGCGCCCTAATAGGATTTACAAATTAGCGTATTGGTGTCATCGTAAATATTAATATCTGCGTCTCCTTCCCGTCCAAATAAAGTCATAAAATTTTGTTTGTGTCAACCTCGGAGACGCGTTACAACAGAATACCCGTAATCTGAATGATTGCGGCGTGCCTCTGTATCAAAATAATTGCTTTGAATTTTCAGGATCCGAGCTGGCAGAGGAGGCTTGTCATGTTCAAACTACTAATTTGCTGTCGCCACTTTATTGAAAATAGCCTGTAAGTTGTTATTAAATGTATCGACTGAACGACAGAGAGAGTAGTAAAACTGCCCCTTAAGATGGCTTTTAATAGGAAGCTGAGAAACAAATTTTGCAGCGGCATCGATTTGAAGAGTTCAATCAAAACTCCATTTCAAAACTAATTAGTCTGAGATCCACGACACATTGACACGTTCTTGCAGAATCACAGCGGTTACAAAGGGAAAGCTGAACTAATACATCGTCAGGACCTCCAGCCAAAAGGACTACGCTGTCTAGAAGCGAAGGGTCCGTTATTAGGGCATCTTCTCAACCGGGAGCAGTTCGGAGCGGTTGCACGATGCACCGAGGTTCCTTCCCAAGCTTTACGATACGCATTTTTCTTCCTCCGTTGTTACCAGCAGTGAAGTTGGCACACGGAAAAGGTGCACGGAAGTGCCGTAAGGAGGCCGCGAGACGCCGCCACCTTTCTAGAACAAAGATCCAAAAATGTAGGGCACTGGGTGATGAGCAGGGCACCTCGGGCAGGGCGGGCGGAAAGGCAAAGCCCTGCAGGTGAGCAGGCAGTGCCACCTGTCCTGAGAACACCAGCGGTGTCGGTGGGCACGCAGCCCCCACACAACCGCACCGCCCGCCTGAACACACGGCGCCCGCAACGCTGATCTCACCGCACTACTTGTCTTCATTAGGCATTCACTTGTTATACAACGCGCTCTGACTAGCAGCAGTTGTACACCTTGAATGTCTGTGCATTTTAATACACGGAGCCAAACTAATTCTGAGGCTTTTCCCACGTTTTCCCCACGCGTGTTTCCAGAACAGCTCCGCTTTGGAGGCTGCTGCAGCTGAATCTTCCGCTGATGTTCCTGAAAATTACTCACGGTTAGAACACCTTCCAGTGCTCCCCGTTATTAACTAGGACAATAAGGCTTATTTTTCCTTCTCTTTTGTTATGGATGCTTTTGTTTTCTCACATCATTAACAGGAAAAGGGTTTTATCTTTAAAAATAAATATTATTCCTTCTTACCAGTAAAGGAAGTCCACCTCAGTACCTATTCTTTACTGAGAAAGTTGTTTCACGTGGCTTCTGAGCGGCTGGAGAGCTAATTATCTAACCGGGGGGATCGTCCAGGACAGTATTTGATTTAAAAGGCTGCAGGCTTTAGGTGCTCAATTAAGTAGCTATCGGTCTCAGACTGGACTTTAATGGGCTCTTTTCTCTTTAACTGCAGCAATGGGTAGAGATACCCCAGGTCAGGCTAATTAAAGCCAGGGGACTCTTTAATTGTGATGACAGAATTGGTTTCAGTTTCCTCTTTGGGTCCTCAGTCCAAGAAGGTCATTAATATTTCAACATTTGGGCAATGCAATCAATCACAAACATCAAGAGCTTCCCTATACGGACAAGGCAGCTCTCCTACACTTAACAGCCTTTTTCTGAGCCACCTTAAATTGACTACCGTGTAGTTCCAGCCTTGCACACCCCACATCTAAACACACACACACACACACACACTCCTGATTTTTTCCATAACTTTCCCAGGAGTGGGAACGAAGGCAGCAAGAAACATTCCCAGCCCAACCTTTCACCTCTTGCCGCTCAAAATCCACTACCAGCAGAAGCACATCTCACACGACTTACACCAACAAAACAAGGTTCCGGCTGGTTCCCAAATCGCGGAGGGAAACAGATTTAGCAGCTCCAGAACCCACACAGCACGGCGCCTGCTGGGCCCACACTCACACCCAGCCCTACCGGAGGGAAACCACATCCAGCCCCACTGATCCAGAAGCGATTGGTGTTTCTGTACGCTCCCCACATTTAATCTAAATTCTGCAACGGCGATATTAAATATAACAAAGAAAGGCAACACAGAAACCAGCCTGGAGCCAAGTCCATTAAAGGTACTTCAGAATAACTGGAGACCAAGCACCTTAAAAGCACCAGAAGCTATTGATACTTAAAAGGGGGGCTGTGCATAATGGCAAGTGCTGCATTAGAGAAGGGGAAGGAAAAAAAAAAAAAAACAGCCAAATTACGCTTGGTTAATTCAGAGTAACAGATCTGCCCCCAAGTGAATTGGAGGCCTTGAATTAATTCTGTTATGACAAATCAAGATAAACGTTCCCCCTAAATTGCATGCGATTTAATTAATTTTTGAGATCCTGGGTTTTTTTTTTTTTTTTT
>PPHD01008307.1:0-21929 GCA_002909625.1 Bambusicola thoracicus | reverse complement strand
TTTTTTTTTTTTTTTGTTATTTCAGACAAAATAATTCAGATACTTCTGAGAATATGAATAGTATAAATATATTTACTTACTTAAATATAGATGTATACATATATACATATAGTACATCTTTACTGTTCCAGTAATTTTGAACAGCAACCCAAAATTCAGCAGTCACGATGATGTCTGACATGTGCCACATTGCAGAAAAATGTTTCAGCCAAGCAATATTCTTTTGAAGAATTATACTTACCCACGTACAGAAACGCTGCTTGAACTAAAGTGCTGAAATTCGCCTTGGAATCCGTAATCACCAAACACACACTTCCTAGAGTGCTGAGAGCTCACCAAAGTACATACTCAGTCAAGTCCCACAGAGGTTCTGCAAAACTTTACACACTGTTCATACATGTACTAAATAATGAGGATGCCATCTTCATGGAGAAACTGCAGCTTAAATACCTATTCTAAAATAAAAGTCCTCCTGGCAGCTCCTCTATACTGCAATCATGAAACCAAAGATTTCCTAATTATTTTCCTTTTGCTGCTCTATGTTATTGCTCAGTACACAACTGATTGCTATAGGAGATCAGGAGCTAGATGCTGCTCCCTGTTATGATGTTGGCAGGAGCAAGAGAAATATCTAAGTGAGCTTTGAAGATTAGAGAAAGAACTGGGGAGAGGTAAGCAGAATGTGGTCTAAAGAATTTTAGAATCATGGAATGGCTTGGTTTGGAAGAGATCACCTAATTCCAATCCCCCTGCCATAGCAGAATTGCCACCCACCAGATCAGGTTGCCCAGGGCCCCATCCAACCTGGCCTCGAATGCCTCCAGGGATTGGGCATTCACAGCTTCTCTGGACAGCCTGTGCCCATGCCTTACCACCCTCAGATTAAAAAAATAACACAGATGACTAGGAGATAGAGAAGGAAGGAACAACTGAGATAGCAAAAATGGAAATGGAAAGTATGTAGAAAGAAGGAGACTAGTACTAAAATCAGCAGGGTATTAAATTCCAGTGCCAAACTGAACTTGAGGAGATAGAGCTGGCTGGGAATGAAAATACAGACCAATAAAATATACCAAATAAATAAGGTAAAGATATTGTGACATGCTGAGAGGTTTGTGCGGGGATATCAAAGTTGGCAGGCATTAGGGACAGAAGTGTGTGTGGCTGGGTAGGGACAGGAGTTGGAAGCTAACTGGCATATAGAAGGACATTAAAGAATGAGCAGCAAAAGTAGACTTAAGACAAATAAAGAGCACTGTTGGAGTGTGAAAAATAACGCATTAAGAGAGCAGGGGGAGAGACGTGGAAAGAAAATACTGGATGTGGACAGTAATTCCTTGGCAAGGAGACTGGAAATTAATGTAAGGCATGATGTCCCCCACTGTCCAAAATTAAATCCATGATTTTTTTCAGTCTCATCATTCTCCTTTTGGCTTACTGCACTATCTTTCACCAGTACTTGTCCACAGTGAGAACAAAATCCTTTGCTACACTCATTAGCTCTGCTAAAATGAGTTTGTGAATCAAATTCAGGCTTGGTGATGTTTCATATAACTTTCAGTATAGTACAACATGATAACTATCTTTCCAGTTCAAGTCTTCAAAATAACTATAGGACTATAGATGCAAAAACATTTATATACACACATATATAAAGCCATTAATAACATCAAAGGAGTAAAATACTCTAATATCCAACAAGATGTTTCAGGATACTTCCCTTTAGACACAACCTCTAATTTCTTCATCAAGCTCTACTCTGTTGCAGAAAAAGTCCTTTTTTCACTGCACAAAGATAATGGTACTTATTTAGTGAAAAACTGTTCAGGATTTTGTTTTCTACTCGTGGTTTAACATGTGATCACAGGTTTTACTTACTACATCTCTTCAACCTATTCTGAAAAAAAAAAAAAGATTATTTGTTTCATTATTGACTTTTCATCGTTGAACAAACATTAATGAACTTATCTTCATTATGTCCTAAGAGATGAGTAGGCAATTCTGTAGTTTCAGAAAGGGGAGGTATAGAGAAATTGAGGTTAAAAAAAATCTACTAACTTGGTGAACTCAGTTTGATACAGATGGGACCCAATTTTTTCCAAGTACATAGCAATATATAGCACTTTATATGCTCAAAGCACAGCACTGATTGCTTTCATTTGCAGCTCTGTGTGTTCAGCACTTATTTAACACTCTACTACAGCCTCAAATCAAGCACTTAGAAAATGAAGGCCACACAGCCAGTGAACTCCACTGAAAAGTCTGAGGAAGGTGACCTGCTTAGGATAAAAAAATAGGAGCTCTCCAGCAGACAGACATAGAAGCAAGTTCTTCCGTTGTCTTAAATATACTCCATCATTTTTCTTCCTGGCATCGCCTGCCTCCCTCATTACATCCTGAATTTCTCAGCAAACATGCTGGGGCTCTATAGACATTTTCTGCCAACACTGAAAAGCACTGATTCATTCACCTCCCCATACAGCTCCCTTCCATAAACTCAGAAAGGCAAGAAGACAAGGGGAAAATGCCATGTGACTATGTAATTACAGACCCCATCTTCATGCATATGTGCACGGTGCTGAATTAAGGTAGTACAACTTATATTAATCCTTCCTGATTATGAGTGGCTTGTTTTAGAGCCAGAAACAGATCTGCTCTACTACATCAATATATAATCTCTCCTTTTTCTTGTTCATGAGCATGAGATCAGTAAGCAATATATATTTTTACAGATATCTGAATGTTATTTGTACCACATAAAGACATAAAATGAGTGAGAGTAGATTGTAAAGTTATGAACGAGGATTTTCCTACACAAATAAGGCTGCAATTCACATGAGTGGTGTGACTGAGACCTCTTGCAGAAGTGTAACAATTCACTGATTCAGGTTACCATACTACATCAAGGATTTGCTGACATAAGAATAATAATTAGGAATAGGATTTAGGAATGTAGGAAGAGCACAGCAGCTAGCTTGTATCTGAATTAATGTACAATTACTTTTTTGTTTGTTTGTTTGTTTGTTTGTCTTATATGTAGGCAAATAACTGCTGATATTGATTAAATGTATTAATTTTATTTGGAGTTTGTAAGCAGTGCTTCTAGATATGTAGTAGTCAGTTCATACATGTTGTAATTACAGAAAAATATTGTAGCTTCTCTTATCATGGAAAGAAACAAGAAAAAATAATCATATGGACTCTGTGAACTATTGTCATGGATTGACTTTGTTTGAGGAAGGGTATTCACAGAAGTTCACATCTTCAGAGATCACACTACAGAAGAATGGGCTTATGCAAATAAAGTTTTGATTTTCAGAAGTGCCCCATGTTGTCTCAGTACTGATGGATTGAAAGTTTCTTCATAAAACATATAACTACCATATACACTAACCTACAAATACATTGAGAAAGTTCCATTCAAGTCACAGAAAACAATGTGGGCTTTGAGATCTGGGGATTAGAACTATTTTATAGTAGTATTTCACTTGAAAAGTGTAACATAATGAGAAATAAGCAGTAGATAACTTCCAAACATAGGAAAAAAAAAAAAAAAAAAACCTATAAAGTGTCTTATCATAAAAACGAGATTATTTAAGGCACCTTCATAAAATAAGAAATTCTGCAGCTTACTGCTTATGTAATCCATGCATCTTTAAATAATTAAAGTCTCACTCAGCATCTGAACACACTGTGTTCTTTTAAAGAAGGGGCAAAATTGATAGTATTACTTTTAAAAATAAATAAATTGTGCATGAAGCTTTTTTCTCTTTAATAGATTCCATGGAAATTAACCAGGTGATTTTCAGGCACAGTCCTAGTTAGTTACTTTTATGTTGCTGGTCTGCCCAGTCAGTCAGATTTGCTGATCTGGGATCATTTCTGATGAGCTCACATGAAAGATAAGACAGGCATTTCATTTAACTGAAGATGGAAGATGGAGCAATTACTGAAGTCAACACACTTTTCTGACTGAGCTCCTCTTTTTGAGATATTCTCCCCTTAGCACCCTAAAGAAGCACAGGCAGACATCCTGTACCTTTTCTGTATCGAGAATATTTTTATTTGCTTTCCACTGAAAGCAGTGAAATATTTTAAAGTGCATTTTATGGATAAGAATCAGTACTTCAGTTCAGCTCACTGCGGAAGCTATGTAGATTCAAGATATTGTCTGTTATATTTGTAATAGATTGTGTCCAACATCTACAGGTTGATGCACTGAGTGCCATTGGCTTTCTCCTCAGAATTTGTTGTGGAGATGAAATGGGGCACTATCCATTTCATATGAACACTATTTAGGTAGGCATTTGGCATTAGCATGTCATTTTCACTGATATGGATGCTTTCTGAATCCAGCATACTTGTCATACTCAATACCAGCATCGGCACAGATAAACATACTGGTTATATTCTCAAATGATCGTAAGACAGGAAAATTCCTGTAAGACAGGAAAAGATGAAGTATCGTCTTAGTATCTATTTTGGAATGGGTGTGACAATGCGGTGACATTCTTCACACATTCCATCATGCAGTTTGTCTGACTGACAAATGCTGTCTTTTAGCTGATGGCTATGATGGACAATATCTATGCCTGGCAGAACACCAAGTCAAACAGATTGCCTCGCTTGTGCCACTCCCAAGATCTATGTATACAATTACAGCATGCTGCTTTTGGATAGCCATAGTTCATGAAAAGTTAAAATATTTTTGATTGCTCACATATATGTAGAGAGAACAAACAATTCACAAGTCCTCTTCAACAGAAACTGGCCTTACAAGGAATCAGGGCACTTTTTACTTTTCATAACTAGAGAAGTTAGATTCTTTAGCATGAAAAAAGAACTAAACTGACTTCCTTTACTTCACTGGTCATAGAGTTAAGCAGAACTATTGTGCATCTCTGGGATAAAAATAAAACAAATCAGGAATTGGTGTCAGAAAAATAATTTTTACCTTTATTAAACTAAGATGTTTTAAATCAATTTCTAAAAATTGAGTAAAAATACTATTCTAACAGCATTTTGAGAACTATGAATGGTGCATACATGCTGCCTTTCTATATCAGATGGAAATAGAAATGGCCTAAAGATCCATCTGGGGGCCTGGAATTTATTTCAGCTCCTCCTGAAAAATCAACCATACCTTTAAGAGAAACAAGCTGAAAATGGAATTCGATTCAAGTAGGTCATCTTCCTTTCAAACTTATCATTGAAAATCATATAAGGAATATCACTTGAGACTGCAATAAACTCAGCATAACTAAGTTTGAACCTAACACCTAGTTATAAAAAAAAAAAAAAAAAAAAAAAAAAAAGAATCAAAGATAAAATAAAATTGCTTAATATTCTAAAGACAGTGTGCAGGTTCAAGAGCTTTCACTGAGTTGCTTCCAGAAGTAGCTCCTGATCAACTCTAAAGAAAGTCTATTTCATGTTTTTCTTCATTCAAAATCGATTTTTTTCTTCACAGAAAACTTAGTTTTCAGTCTTTCTCATCATACATTCCTCTATGGGAAGCCAAGATCTGGTGTTTAAATTGTAACCATCAAAGTCAAGTAGGGTACTTCTGTGAGTTAAGTAACAGATGTGGTTTACTGCTGGCAAGATGAAGCATTTCTTGTCACAGTAATGTACAAAGAGGAGCCAGCTTTTGTAAGTTATATGCCAAGCCTCATGATTGGGTACTTTATTTCTCACGAGATTGTGAGAAATCTCTTACAGTTATGCAAGAGTGTGAATTTTCACTTTGTAACAAAACGGAATTAAAGAATGTCATGGATTGAGGGGCAGGGGGGAAGAATTCTGAGGGCTTAAGAAAGTGAAGCGCTCAACCCCAAATGTATTATAATCAACTCTCAGTTACCCAGGGTAATACAAGGGTGGGGCGACATAAATAAAACCATATGTAAACTACTCTAAAAGAACACATCTACTACATTAACTTTTGAAGTAATTCACTTACTTTCACTTGTAAAAAGCTATCTGTGGAATGAAGGAGAGCATTAAATTGTAGGGAGCAATACTTATTTTGTGTCTGTGTTCTATGGCAGTAGGCTGCAGTCAGTGATGTGGGCAGCAGATGGGCTCTAGTCAAACCTCAGCCCAGGTAATCTATTCACAGATATTTCAGATTTGAGTGTTTTATAAATCTAAGGAATTTTAATGCAGTCTCATGACTGTAATATTTTTTACTCCATAACTCAACAAACTGTCAGAAAGTAAAACCCATCCTCCAAAAACCTTTCCCCAATTAAATTCCCTCAACTGCAAGTTAGAAAAACTCTTGACTCTTGTGAAAATCATTTTACTGACTGTCTCCACCTGTGTTTTCTCCCTCCAGCTACAAACACATGAAAAAGTAGTTGAGAAATGCCAAAGTTGTGAAATTTGATAATTGGGTTAATGATAATAATAAAAAAGAAACCCTTGAAAAATTGAGGAAAAAAATATTTTATTGGATTGATGCTTTTTACCCTCAAATGAATTATAGATCATCTCTGTGGAAAACAGTTTGAATATTTTTTCTAGAGCTCCTGTGATTAAGAAAACAGTCCACAGCTTGTTCCGTTTTAAATTGTCCCCACCCTCGCTGAAGCAGAAATGCACTTACAATAATTTTATAGTATGTAAAATGAAAACACTTGGCCTACTAAGTTACAGGGAAGCAACATGCAGAGTTTTATAGATGTACAGTATCACTTAGAATCTTGTAGTTTCATTTAAATTGCATTGATTTTTTGTTATCATTTCTTCATGAACCTAATTTGACTAACCCCCTTATTAGATATCACTCCTACTGTTCATTTATTTCTCGCCGAAATAATGTAATAGCAACAGAAATTATAATAAAATATAAATAAAGGTTATAAGTGGTGATGTATTTTCTTAGAAGCATGAACATTTTTCTTTCTCTTTTGATTCCAATGCTTTAAGACTTTTTTTGTTAGGGGAGAACTTAATAAGACAAATAATCAGTTATGAAGAATGAAGTAGACTCTACTAGTGACTGTTGAGCCCAAATGATGCATTGTACAAGAAAGAAGACAATACAGTAATTCTCTGTAATACAGGACACCAAAATCACAAGAAGCACACAGTGCAAGTTCTAAACTATTCTAATGAACTCCAGGACTAAAGCCCAGACCTTAGTTTCTGATAACATTGTTTTTTATTGCTTTGGCAGCACATAGAAGGCTAAAAGCTTATTTAAATGGCTGGGTGAAAAGCTTCAAAACTGAAGCAGATGCCCAGTGTCCTAGAAACAATGCTGCTGATTCAAAGTGAACGTTAGCAGTTTCTGTGTGCAGAATGCTATATTCCAAACAGCCTTAAGCTCACCTAAATCGAAACCATTCCAAAAATCTTGGGAATGCCTGAAATTTACCTCAGTAAGCTCCCTTATTTTCAAATCCAGGATAACACCAGGACATCAGAGCAATTCTGGAGACAAGTACATTTGTTAACATTCATGGTAAAAGAGTATCTCAGTTAAAAGTTCTTAAAGAGCTGGAAAGAGAATAAAGCTTGGTTTAATATCTACATTTTGAAAATGAGAAAGCACATCTAACTTTCTTCCTGAATGGAGCTATTAAATCTATTACAGAGGAAGTAACGTGGAGTTTATAAGAATCTAGCCCTCTGAGAATTTCAATGGGTAAAAGCTGTGGAAATTTCACTTTATTGCCACCGTTCCGCCTACCACAAGGGAGCACTTGTAATATTGATTAAATTGGACATGGACAGTAGAAAAATATGTAACATTTATCAAAGAGAACAAGTGTGAGAAAACAAAACAAGAATTTCCATTTGTAACTGTAGATTTTAGAAAAAAAATAAAAATAAAACTGAAGGAATGTACCCTAAATGCAACAGGCAAACAGTAATGCCTATTTTTGTGTCAGTTTTTGGAGAAAGTGCTGAACCTAATTCTTAGTTTCTAGAAACACCACCTTCAACCCAAAGCCAGCTAACCATCCTAGAAGATGTAGAGTCAATTAGGAACTTGGCATCTGTCCCTTGACCTCTGCCAGACATCACTGATCCCATCACTCCACCCATATTTATGGCTTTATTCTTCAGTATTTAGACCTCAAGAAGTTTCACAAATATTACCTTCCTAAGTGAAAATGCTACCAAGCAAAGTGGAATTCATCTTTTTCTAGGAAACAGATTCATCAGCATCTGCACCTGTGAGTGATCTGGTTCTTTTTTTACTCTTTGAATGCATTAGTTAGATACCTTTCTACAGGATTTGGGGAACAACATGAATAATATAGGAAGATCTCATCTTACAGACCATAAATCCAGGCATTAAATGCCATGGTTGTTTGGAGTTAAGAATTGGTATTAATAATGCCATGACTGATTTTCTGGGGAAAGATTTTCCATTTTTCCTTTTTGAGTAAAGGCTGAATATTTACTTGTTTGCCCATTTTTAAGCGGACTTTCAGTCACTTACCAAAATGGATCCTATTAAATTTTCTACTAAAAAATGCCTTCATTAAGGATGCTCATAATTTTCACTGTATCCATGAAATTATACACTACTGTTTTGAAAGAACCATATTAATTCAGTTTAATAAGAATTAACCAGAAGAACAGTCTTTCCAAAAGCCTTATACAAAGACCTTTATAATTCTAAATTCTAATACAAGCAATATGGAGATATTTTCATAGTTCATTATTACATAAGAAACTAATATTTTCTTAAAATACAGTATCTGCTATTAGTCTACTAATGATCTTTAGGTTATTTTTTATATCACAATTGCTAAGTAAAATTTAAAAATATGTATTCTAAAATCTTCAATAGTTGTAAAGTCAAGTACCATCCACCAAAGGATTTGCTCATTCTCATAAAGAGCTTGATATTTCCACTATCTATTTCAAGTCTGTCCCTGTAGACTAGTGAATTAGGAGTCAGACTTGTCTCTCAAAAAATTCTGTGTCTTCAAACTTCCAAACGAAAAAGTACTCAGTAAAACCCTAACCCTAAACATACTAAAAATAAAATAATAATAATAAAAGTTGTTCACATTGCAACCAATAAGCCTCTTTTCACATATCACATGTGCTGCCAAGATTTCTTATGGGAGATGTAGGTTGGAAAAAACCCTTAAAAAAAAAAAAACAAAAAAAAAACCTCAAATAGTGTCATGACAATTCAGAGGTAAAGGTGTTTCCTTTTTAATTAAAAATAAAAATAAAAAGAGCAATAAGGGGTTGTCAGCAAGTATATCTAGCAGGCATAATCTTCTATGAAAATCAGTCTGCATGGAATGTAACTGAATAATGAAAAACTGTACAATGCCTATATCCCCCAATGGTGAATAATATGGCAAACTGAAAACAAACAAACAAACAAAAACCATTATTTCAGCCACTGTGGATCTATAATGCATTTATTCCACTAGAATCTTTATGAAAACTAAACATCCATCTTTGGTTATTGCTACTTAACCAGCTCAATGAAACAAAGGAATAAGGACCAAAAGATGAGCATTTTATGTTTGGAAGCCACCAGGCCAAAATTATTTTATTCACACTACACCCAATATAGCTGAGCAACATAAACACTAATATCCTGTTTCTTACCCTGAATAGTAAATCTTGTACTGCTTAAATCTAGCTCATACTAAACTAATGATACTTCACAAAAAGAAGAGAAAAGCTTATCAAATATTCTTGAGAAATCTCTGAAAACAGTAAATACCAGTACTTTATTACACACTCTGGAACAAATACAAAATTCTGCTAAGTTTTAAGTGCAGACCACAGCTAAGTGGAAGCTTGGATGTTTTATAAGTGAGTTTCAACAAAGGTATCATACACTGAGATTCCAGGCCCATGTGTCATGCCCTGAAACATCTGCAACAGAACATAACATTCTTAATAAATGACACAAATAAAAGTGTGCATTTAATGAAATAATTCTGAAAATATATCTGTTCATTCACACAGATGAAAAGCTGTTTATGATTTTGCTTGATGGGAAAGGAAATTTATAAGGAAAGTTTTTCAGTTCTGCTCAAATACACCTGGAATATTTCTATAAGAAGACAATATATGACTTTAGTAGTATATATGTCCAAAAAAAAGACATCGATTTAAAGAATGTGTGCAAGTATTCATATCTCCTTCCATAGATCAGTAAAGAAGAAAAAAAAATCCAATTGATTATATTTAATAACACAATGAAAAAAAAATCCGCATGTAAGTGAAGGTAACTACTGAGAAAATACAAGATTGCATTTTTATGCTAAATTGATGCTAATTATATTACCACTTATACCACATTCACATCCAACTCTTGCAAATTGCTACAAACAATTAAGAGCAAAAACCCACTCAAGTTAATAAAATGACAAGTCTTCTGCTACTTCAGAGTATTTTAGCCTGAGTTCGTTTTCATTTGCTCCTGTAATTCCCAAGTCCTGAAAATAACTTCATGGGGTTTTTTTTAATTATTTTATTTTACACTTTACTATCAGGATGGGGATCTGACCTGTGAGTTTGTCCAAGTCAGTCTCCTTTTAGTACTATGATTTTTAGCTGTTCCAAACCACTTCTGGTGTTTCAAGCAAGGCAACGACAACATACCTTCTTGTTATTATTTATGCATGGAAGGCCAAACCAAATGCTTGGGTGGGTCACTGAAGACATGAAGTAGGTAGTTTTTTCCATCCACAAGACCCCATTTACATTTAAATGAACTTGCTCCTTGTGAAAGATTGGCTCCAGCAGCGAATGCCACATGACCACAGACATTGAAATTAAATCACAATCACGAGGATAGAGGCCACCAACATACTGCTAAAAACAACCTACATCATGTTTCTCCATTGCCTTATATATGTCAGTAATAAAGAAAAAATGATCTGTAAGATGCAGACTACTATACTGTCTTAATCAACGTGCATAATAAGACACTGTTTCCCAAAGCAAGAGTCACACAGTAACAAAGCTACTTCTGCCGTGACTAGATTTTTCAACAGAGGTAGGAAAATTGTCACGTGCAGCTTCAGGGTTTAAATGGATGATTTCTCCTAGCTGATGCTGGAGTGGCACTGACTTGACAAATGTGGGAAAGTCCTCAGCTGTGAGATGGGGGCTTAGGTTGTGGGCTCATGGTCAATTGAAAGGTTGCATTAAATGTAAATTATAGGACTGTTACTTAGATATATACCCTTCTCAACCAGGTGAAAGGCAAACAGCGCCCTGCACTAATTCACAGATGAACTGGTGATAGGCTTGCTGAATAAGGCAAGCAGGCGGGCAGCAGGCAATTATAATCCCCATCTTTGAAGGAAGGAAGGAAAGGTATTTTTATATAAAACCATATTAAATTTCCTTTTTTAAGTGCCTCTATGTATTTCTCTTTTCAATTGATATGGAAAAGTATTAAGCAAAAATCTACAGCAGAACTGGCAGTAAATATCACAGTAACAATTGCTCTTTTATTAAATATTTATTGAAATAAATTCCTGTGCTTTCTCATTTTTCTTCTTCTGCTTCCAATATTTATTTACAGCTGATTATTAACATCTGCCAGTGTAACAGTTTCATCTGTACAGAAGCCGAAGGGTAAAAAAGTCACACACCCCCTCTAACATGACCTGTAGTTAGACAGAAAACAGTTTTCCCAGTCACCGCTTGGCTTCCTGTCTGTGACCTCTGAAAAGCATTGGAGGCCAGGGTTAATGGCCTTTCCAATCTCTGTGATAAGAATTCATTTTGTTCTATTACCAGCAGTTATCTCAGGAGCCTGCTGCATCACTTCAGCAGGGTTCAATCAATGAGAGGACCTAATGAAGTAACCAGCTGTAGCTCTATTTCCCTGGTCAACTCTATCAGACAAATAAGATCTATCAGTCACATCTTAAGGCTGATCCGAGAAACAGTATCTCCACATGCTGAACCCATATGCATATGAACTAGTGATACCTGTCTCTTTCTTTTTATTCTTCCCTTTCAATACAGCTTTTTTTTTTTTTTTTTTTTTTTTTTAGAAAATGGAATGAAATGTTGCAGCAACAATAATTCTGGAATAAGAAACAGTGGATGTTCAAAACAGTAGAAAGCTTATGAATTAACAGCAAAAATAGTGTAAATTATGTTACATAACAGATTATTTTTTTCAGACAAACTCTATTCTCCTTTGCAGGAAAAAAAATAGTTTGTTTATTATTTTCTGCCTTGAATTGCTATGTGTCATAAACAGTTTTAATAAATGGGACTTAATCCTTATTTTGTCACTTAGAAAGGAAATATAATTATGGTAATACATTTCAGTTTAACGTCAGTCAAAATAATTGTCAGTCTATTTCATATTTAAATCACATCATTGAAAATAGAAATGTTACTTTTGAAAAAAATTTACATATATAATTTTGTGATTTGTTATAATTAACTTTATCCTCTCCCACTTCAAAAAAGGGCTTAATTACTAGGAAGTACAAATCTATAAAAAGCACTGGATTTGAAAAATGAAATATAAGGAAAATAATAATAAAGGACAGCTTCATGACTTCAGATTTGTGTACATCAAAGCATGACTTTATGGTTAATTAGACAGTATAGGAGAAAAATGCTGTGTATATTGCGCTTACCAAAATGTCCAGTCTGACTTCATAACTAAGTGTGACAGACTATGTTGTAGCAGGGCACTACAGGTACATTACTGAAAGTGTTTTGGGAAGACAGAACTAGAAGAGCGTCTTGTTTGCTGAAACGTTGAAAGCCACATGTAGCTAAGTTTATTTTATTAAGTTAATCTAAAGGAATCTCATGAAATGAAATTTGTATCCTTTTAGCTTAACTGTGTGCTTTGTCAAATTGAAATGAAAGAAAGGCTGGCTATGTGCTGCTATGCAGAAAAAAAGAGATGACATCCAAGAAATAAAGCTAAAAATGGTAACTGTTCAACATGCACACATACAGTACACAGAAACATCTATATAATTAAACGTAAGTAGCATTTTGCGTATAGTAACACATCTGATGGGTTATGACACACAAATTCTAGAGTACATGTGCTTCAAATAAGCACTTATATCTCTTTTCCCCATGCATGAAGCAAGGGCATTCTTTTGCAGTCTCCCTGTATTCATAAAACAAAAGGAATACTACCTAGACAATTGAAAGATATCCAAGAAATCTTTTTTTTTTTTTTTTAAATTTTAAAACAGTTTAATCAAAAACAAAGGGAAGAACGTGTTTTAATAGTGCTCCTTGGTATATAAGGAGAGCACATTTCTGCCACAGATGCCTAAGAACATTTGAAAAGAACTGAAATTTCTATGCTACATATGTAAACAGATAAGATTATGCCTAGCAGGCATTTTGGGAACATCTGTCAATTTTTTATGGAACGCACTGATTGTGGGCTATTGATTGCATTTAAACAAAGTTGTTGCAAAAAAAATCAGCTAACAATTCGTGTAGAAAGGACTGATCAATATTTAAATGACTCTCCTTATTGATTTAAAATTAACTTTCAATTAAGAGATCCATAGGACTCTTAACTGCGACACTTATCCATTCAAGAGAAAATAAAGGTACATTTATCGATACACTTAAACAGCAGTGGCTGGTTTCCTATTGATTCAGTCATTTGCGCTGGGATTCGTTAGCGTCATCAGGCTTTAACTTGCTTACTAGGTCTTCACAGTGTGCAATACTGCAAGGTGCAGGAATGTACAAAACGACACGGGGGAAGAGAACAGTATTAGAAGACCTATGCTGAGGTAAGTCATACATATGCTTTTTACATCTCCTGATGAAGGAAGAGTTCCTTTAAAAACTGCCTAGTTTTGCATTTGGTCAAGAACAAATTCTTGTCAAGTGACCTGTAATGTGCAGTTTTTGAATGGGAACCATATAAATGAATGAAATCTGTCTATAATATTGGTACATAACTGTTCTATTGGCTCCCATTGACTTGGACAAGATCACCTATTTGTGTATATTGATTAACACATAATCAATAAGAATGTTAGCTCTTTGTTTACAGAATTTTTTTAAAGTGGCAGTACTGTGATGCCCTGAATAGGTCTGTCAATGCAAATATGTATGAGATATTTAAGGCCAATATAATTTAATATTTCAATTAAGGAATCAGCCATTGTATGGATTTTGAAAGAATTATTGAGACATTTTAAAGTAAACAAGACTACGTGAATCTCTGTTTTGGAGACAAAATCAAATATATTTGAACTAAACAAAAATATACTACAATAGTATAGCTGTAACTATAAACATGTGCAAAAGCATCAGCACATTTAGAAACACAAATTAAAACCAGGACTGTAATTACATACTTCATTATTTATATGTATTCTGGGTATTTTAGTATACTAAGGAAGCTGGACATGTAATCTCTATAGTTAATAACAGACCAAATTCATCCCAGGTGTAATTTCATTGAAGTCAGTGGACCTGGAACTGCACCTGGAATGAATTTGGCCTGGTGCTATGAATGCCTCCTGACTCTCGCCAGCCTAGATTTACATATAAGATATAACACAAAAAAGAAATAAAAATAGAAGATGTCCAGGAGGCACAGCATGTTTACAGAACAGAGTGGTAATAACCTTCTCTGATATATATGTAGCAATGCTGTGCTTAGGCAGGCAGTATTGCTGGGAATGGGGGAGGGTTAACTCTTCAGGATCATAATAATGCAAAAACCTGATTATGATTTTTTGCTCCTGGGTGAGAGTCAAGATCAGAAAAAAGCAGTGTGTAAATGCAAAGAAAATAACTCCTCTTAAAATGTCTAAATCATATAATGTTAGTGAAACATAATTTGGAATATATTATGATGGTTACAATTACTAAAAAGTACACGATGCCATTATTTCCAACTGGAAATTAGATGATTATACTAATTAAGTGATAGCAGGTGGTACAGGATGACTGCTACAATGTTCTCTGATCTGCAGAGAGAGACCCATGGTTTAGTGTTTAAAACACCCAGGAATAGTAACAATTGGTTTAAGCAGTATTCTGTCCCAAGATGCAGAGGAAGGATTCACTTTGATTTAACACTTCCTTAACACATCAAAGAGGCAAAGAAGCATCTTTATGGATTGGCTTAAAAAAAAAAAAAAAAAATGCTACTGGTTCAGCTTCTACCCTTGTAACTAACATATCTTGGAGATGTTAGAAGTACAGCATGAAATGAATTCCAATAGACTAATGTAATTCTAAAATGCCAGCAACCTTCTTTAAATTACAACTGGCCTAAATTCATCATTACTGCTTTTAACTCCCTCAATCCAGGAGTAGCTATGGGTATATTACTGAGTCTCTAAGTTGAGCAAATTGGAAATATTCCAGTGAAATATATATTTCTCTGGTAATAAAAGCACTAAATAATTTTAGGAATACATGTGGTCATTTAAGACATTTAAGTTTTAACTTAATTTACTAAGCAGTATTTATACATTGTTTTTGCTGCAGTATTTGGAAATTATTCAGAATCGCATAAGTTAGATAAGTAATCCTATAGTTTCACGAGTCATTTCAGATCTTGTTTTACTTGTCATTTCTGCTCCATGTTCAGACTGAAGAAAGGCTAAGTCATCACTGTCGATTTCTTTTCCAGATCAGCCATCATTAGTTTAAAGAATACGAGATGCACTTAAGAAGCTATTCTCCTTTTTTTTTTTTTTTTTTTGGACTTCCATACATTTCTGGAGTGTGACCTCAGTTTAAGAATGGCAGGGGAGCAGATCTGTTGAAGAAGAGCCATGCTGTGCAAGAATGCAACCAACATATGCCTAAGAGGCAAACCTAGTAATTCTTATAAATGACGGAAAATAAATGTTATCTAATTTCTGAAAATCTCTTATCTAGCTTTATCTGTTTCTGTAGCATTTATTTCAACTTTGTTATTTTATTTCTTGCTATAGATCGAAAGCACAGCTGATAAGACTTGCATTTAGAAATATTTGTAACATGCTATGATATCTTGCAGCACAGCTAGTTCATTTTAAAAATGACTGCCTCCTCCTTCCATGTCTCCCAAAGCCTTACCTTTGCCACAATTTCAAGTAATGTTTGTGCCACAAAAATTTTCACAGATGAATGCAAGAGAAAGCAAAATTTGACAGTAAAAGCCGAAAAGCTATTGTTTTCCTCAGGGTGCAGCACATCACATTGTTCTGGAATTCTCTCTCAGTGATGATATTTGTAAACTAAGAATACTCTACTCTTCTTCATGCGGAAAAATTCACACAGTTGTTTGTATGTGCTATGATGACAGCATGTACATTACATGAGATGCCTGTACTGAGGACAAAAAAGAAACATTCTCCAGTTTATAAACCTAAATAAACATCTTTTCTCTTTAGAGCAAAACATGAAGTTTGTGAAAATCACTCATCTCATTTTATTTTTATGTTTTAATAGAACTAAATGGAATGGAACTAAACTTCTGATTACAAAAAAATGCCTCATCTCCTCTGTGAATACTAAACTGCTCAGCTTTTAGACTAGCATCACACAGATGTTCTTCTGTGAATTGATAAAACAGTTGCACCTTTTACTGAATAAAATTTAAGTAAATTTCCCTCAATGAACGTGAAAAATACCTCCCTCTCTGAGGCTGAAATAAAAACCTTTACTCTTGCACTCCAGGACATTCAATTAGCTGCGCAAATGGGAATAATGGTAGACAGCTACTCAGAAGCAGCTATTGGAGATATTTGAATTTGTTGTTCAACTAAAGAAAATAACATTATCGTACTGGAGGTGTGAGGCCAACTCTCTTACCCTCACATGCCACTGATTAGTTCAGCCTTAGTTGAACAAAAATCCTTAATCTTCTCTTTTTAATATTGAAGAGGTAAACCCTCTTTCACCTGCATGTGGAGTCTCCTTTTCATCAAAGCTCAGGAGATTCCAGCAACAAAATCAATGTATGCATGTTCAGAGCAGTTTTCAGGGTTTTGTAAGACAAATCTTTCAAATGGGAGCTAGTTTAATGCTATTGAGCTGAGTTTCGATCTGACAGAGTGAGTGAACAACACAGAAACAGTTCACTTACCACTGCTCACACTACAGGAGGTGAGAATCAGGTACAGCTCTGTACAAATACAGCTGTGCAATTTCTCAGTAAACTCTTACTGTACCTAATCCAACATTAAATGCAACAATACAGTGTTTAAACAAACAAGGATTTAAGAAGAAAATGCAATTTATTTCTCTACAGTAATGAGAGATAATTAGTCCTGAATTTCAGAGTTTGCTCGCAGTGCTGTAAGCCTATGATTTTCCCATTTAAAATGGTGAAAACAAAGACTAGCTCTGCCAAATTGAACGGAGCTGAGCTAGTGATACACTGATTTTAACTGGAGCAATGTCAGGCCCTGTGTTCTAACATATGTAACGTATTGGAAATGTGACTAACAAATATCCTGTCCTGTATTTTCCTCCTGTTTTAAAACTTCTAACAACTTGATTTCTAGATTTTTTTAGATAAAAAGAATAATTGATTAAAGAATCAATTAATTTTGTTACCAAACTTTGTAGTCTAAAATGAGTTGTAGCATAGCTTTGTATAGACAGATTTTTTTTGTTTCTATGCTCTGAATCTCTGAATTCTACTACTGTAAAACTTCGGGCTGCTCACATTTTATTCATCTTCTGAGAAAATAGTATTATAGCTGCATCCTTATCACTATTCTATCGTGACAGTTTCCCTTATCACAGATCTGACTGAAAAATGAACACTAGTGATTACTTGAGCTGGGATGTTTCCGCATCCCTTCATTTTAATAAACAAAACAATGAGACTTCTACAATGCTTAGAGTGAGCATACACTCTAGTTAGCAAAGTCTAAAACCCAATAAACCAGGCAAAATGAGCAGTGCTATATACACTAGGCATTTTACCTTAAACCTTGGTGGAGTGGGAGGCTGGAGGATGGGCTTTTATTACAATGCTTTATAATTTGTATATTAGACTGACAAAACAGCTACAATACACACTCAACTCTTGCCAATTCCAATTTTACTACTGATGAGAAAATAACCTACTAAGACTACCAGAGGCTCAAGGGAATAGCATTCACACTGATCTTGTTCAAATACCATGGTCTGGGCACAGAAGAGTGCTATCACCAACTTATCCTTTCATTATTCAGTTTGAATTCATAGCTCAAAGCAAATATGAAATGTAATAATATGTTATTTAACTATTTAGTTAACCCTGGAAGTTGCTCCTTTCAGGATATGCATCTATAGTAACTAACGTCACAGAAAGAGATAAATTAGTTCAATTTCTTCTGATGTCCATAAATGTCTGCAGAATTCTAACTGATGTGTTTAAAGATTACATTCTGTAATCCAAAAGAAGTACTAGATGGACTAATGTATCAACAGGTTTCATATGCTGTATAATGCAAACTAGCAAAAAAGATAAAAGAGAGAAAAAAATACCAGGTTCAGAGTAGGTTCACCATAATAGAAAATTTCCAGTAGGTTTCTCATTTTCCTTATATTAAAAATGACTATTACCCAGTGTAATTGAATAACTCTCTGATAATTACAACATCAGCATTTTAATAGTATATAAATAACCTCTCCCCTAATTACCATTTAGCTTAATTTTTCATATATTGCCGTATTATGAAAGAAGGCTCTTGGTAGAGTACTACATCCTTTCAACAACAATTAATAATTTAATTATCAGGTCATTTTTTAAAAAACAAAAGCCTGTGTAGGAAGAGCAAGGAGGTCCACAATTGAAAGGAGAGCTCTCTTTTATGCTATAATCATGGCTTCATGGCTATATTAGTATAAAATTCTTTCATGGCTTATTTCTCTTTCAGAACAGCCTTTCAGTAGAATTTATACCTACTCTATGGTCTTGCAAATAAAACTCTATGCATGTCTCAAAATATAAGTGTGCCCATCTGGTTTGGAACTTAGAAAGAGGTATTTCTCCATGCCAACTAATTTTTTTTTTTTTTTTTTTTTTTCAAAATGTGTGTATTTGTTTTTAAAAGGATCCATCGAGAAATGTCACCTCAGTTTTGATATGACTTCATGAATTAGAGGTGAAATGCACTGTCAAAAACAGGAACTGAATTTTCTTCCATCAAGCATTTAGACAGTCACACCTTCCTTCCCTGGTATCAGAAGGAAAGTTAGGTGCGTGGCTCAGGAAAACACTGTCAGAAAGAAAGATGCAATCCTTACTAATGCATAGACTGAGTAAGAAGCTAAGCATCTGAAAAGCTCTGAATCATGGATGACCCTGTAGCATAATAGAATTGTGTTAAATGAGTAGCTGACAGTCATGATTGTGGTTCAAATAGCAATGATACTCAGAGAACACAATATGAGCTGAAACATTAATGTTTCCAGACTTTCTAATCAGTGTCATATTTTGCTTATTTCCAGGCACTTGATTTACCTCATGACAGAGAATGCCCCAGTTAAACTTTTATCTACTGCCAGAATTTCAGAATGTCATCTTGAGTTTTATAGAAACCTCATTCTTTTTTGAAGTAATTAACTAAGGCATAGTTCATATGGCAATTAGAAACCACTTGCTTGCAGAAGCTTGTAAGCATTACATAATTTTTTAAAAACTACAAGTACATATGCGTATTCTTGCCTCCAGCTTAAATACAGTGAATGTTGTAGTTGGTTGCACAGGAATTGTCTCAAGAACATTAAAGCAAGCCAAACACGATTGTATTCCAAGTAAAATTGCTCTCTTTATATCGTGTATTGAAACTTGATAACTGTTGGTTATAAAATTCCTTTGATTTTCTGTAGGTAATAAAATACTTTGGCAATTACTATTGACAGTTCTGGATAATCTTGAAGGCTGCCTTGCCTGAAGAAGATGAGTGTTACAAATCACTCCACTGAAAGAGGGAAGAACAGCAGCAGGCAGCAGACAGGTTTCAATTTCACAATGCTGATTATCTCATTCGTGATTCTATGCATGCCTAAATCTAAGGATCCCTCAAGCAGCTATATGGACTTCTACTTTTAAAATGCCTATTACGCTTTCATACTTTTTGCTGCTTCCTGAAGAGTGCCATTTCGCCAAGCTTAAATAGCAGAAAATTGCACTGCTTTTCCTCTGCCCATCTCCTCAATCTCTATTAACCTGCACAAGAACAAAGGAGTATGATAGTCCAGCTATAGGTTGGGAAATAGGTTTGAAGTTGTTTTTCATTTACTGATGCCTATCCCCCTGATTCATAAATGCATTTGAACAATAACATTATTTTAATATGTTATCTAATGACTAAAAATGTGGCTTTTAATTACATCTATATTTAAACTAATAAATACTCAGGCAGTTCAAAAATACATGCAGCTATTGTTTACATGGACATCAAATGATACTGTAGTGCTGTCAGCATGTGTCAAGGCTTAAACAGAAAAGGAATAAAAAAGGAAATAGCAAAAATATCTTTTTTTTTTTTCTTTTCTTTTTAGGCTGTAAGAGAACAAGCAGAAGCAGCTACAAGCAGAAAAGGAAAATTGTTGAAGCACCTGGTTCTAATGCTTGCAGTAGGCCTTTATTAGATGTCATAAACTGAATGATGCATTACTCTGCAGATGACTTATAGCCTGCAAATGTTGAGGTAAAATGGAGGACAAAGAATTCTTTGAAAACAAAAAGGTTAAATGCTCCTTTTAAATCAAACAATAGTTATTAAACGGAGAAATCATAATAGGCTCAGAGAGATTGGAGACGGTTTCTATTATTTTAATGTATTTCTGTATTACCTTAACAAATAAAAAGTATTTTATTTTACTATTTCATACTTTATGTAAGAATGATTTGCAGTCTATCCTACATTTCACCTGTATTATTAAACAAGGCAAAACACTTAAAAATCCTTTTGCTGATACAGGTTTTGCAAACCAATCTCAAATCTAAATAATTGCATTAACATTCACGCAGGCTGTCAGCCACCACCAACAAAAAGGTAATTTTGTCCATCAGAAAATGTTTTAAAATAAGTCTGCTTTGCATTTAAAAAGATAAAAGAATGTTTTCTAAAATGACAATTGCCGGTTGGCCATCGATTCTGAGCTTTAATCTCATGGCCTACTCAAATTTCCCATTATGTCTCACTGAGGCTTAGAGGGATAGAAAGGCTGAACTGTGGGCCTGTGACTAAAGTGGAGGGGGGTTACAGCATTAAGAAACACAGCTGTTGCTCACAAACTGCAAATGTTAGAATAACTCACTACTTGTTGGGGTTTTTTTCCTTGCTGCTAATAAAAACTTAAAGTGTTTTGCATGCTTTCTATAAACAGTGCACTTAAGTTTTATAATCTAGTACATCTTATTAAGCGTGAAGTCTGCTGATCCCTAAATTATTCATAACATGGTCCAGACTGATTAAGATTGGCTTGTTAAGGAGCACAAGAAGCAATTAAACTGACAAGGCAGTACGGCCTTGATGTATACATTTATTATCACAAGAATACCCAAAGTGAATGCCCTTATTAAGCAATGAATTTCACCTCACTGGCCTTCTACCATTGCTGCCACAGGCAGAGAGAGCTAGGAACAACATGTCAAAAGCTAACTCTGAGGAAATGCCTATCTTCAAGTGAAACCGATTTTGTAATGAACCTTTCAGTTCACTCCTGAGGTAATAAATCCTGACTGGTGCATTAATTACTTGATAACATCCCATCAAAATGCAAATGCAGCACTTGACCCATAGGAATGGCTCACTAGCTGTTAACTCTTCAGGGTATACATAAATTGTCTGTTTTCTTTTATCAAACAGGGCATTTATTTCCATCTTGCTAGGGTGAATGTCACTCCTGCCACCCTCGGCCCCTCAGTGGCCTGACACCATCATTTGCAGAGGACTGTCACTATGTGCCGACATCCTAATTGTGCTACTTCTTTGCTTTGTACCTTTGAGGCAGAATTT
>PPHD01008306.1:0-21930 GCA_002909625.1 Bambusicola thoracicus | reverse complement strand
GGATGCGATATTCACTGTTAGGCTTTGTTTTGTCATCTTAACTAATCTTGTTTCAAGCTTTAGGTGTATGTTGTAAGCCATAAGGTGGACACAGGCTGATTTGATCTTTAAAGATGCTAAGCTATGCTTGTGGTGAATAAGAGAATAAAGCATTATCTAGATTTAATCTTCATCTTGATCATGTGTATGAGCTCTTACATCAGAAACCTACTGATTCTGCATTTCTTTCTGAGTCAACACAGAATGGTTACAGAAGGCATGTTGTTTGGAAAAGTACTCATTATAATGTTCATATGTTCCCCCAAACCATAAATAAATTAGAGAAGTGATTCAACATCATAATCATCATCAGGACTAAAATTATGATAGTCTTTTATTAATCACAGGTTCTATTCTACAGTTCTAAATTCTAAAATTTTAACTCAGAATGATGGTTAACATTAAGGACTAGATGCAGTGCTTTTTGTTGCATTTTATCGAATTGACTGTGACTCTCAACTTTATCTTTACAAGGTTTTTATACCTTGTCTATTTTTTAATAAACTGCTGACCAAATTAATCCTAATAGCATGTTTAGAATGGTGATGTATGCATTCATGTTCTGTATGCTTTATATGAGGGCTGTTTGTGGGCTTGTCTGCTGAAATGTCTTTGTATTTCCATCAGCCTGAACACAGAAAATGGCCCTGATTTAGTGGGGCATGTTATCAATATAATGCTCTTAAGTCTTCTGTATTATTGATTGTCCTTTCAGTAAAAGTTTCTGTATGGCAGGTATACTGACAAGAGCACAAACTGAAAACAGAATAGTGCAAGCTTGGTGATACCCTCAAGTTATGACCTATTTAAAGTTCATGTCAAATTTTACTAAAACTTTCTGATGTTACTGCAGATACATGTAGAAATCCTGTTTGGTTTATATTTTATGAGACCTACCTGTTGAGAATAGGTTTATGTTTTCTTACTTCTTAATATTGTGGAAGATGGAATGTTTATTTTTAAAAATGTAGGCAGAATGTGTTTAAATGTACTTGAATATTTATCCCCATGGAGTATTTTTTCACACTTTGGAGATATTTGTTAAAAAAAAAAAAAAAAAAAAAAAAAACCTTCTAATTTTTTACCTATTAACTGAAGAACACCTCTCTTTCAGTATCTGACCTTGCCTGAACTACCTGCTGTTGTTGTATTCAAAGATGGAACTTACTTTGTGTATGATGGTAAGTCAAAAGTGTATGTTACTTTAAAAGAAGATTCTGAAAGCAAACGTGGGAAACTAGCACAGGT
The DNA here is from genome assembly GCA_002909625.1 of Bambusicola thoracicus. Lineage (NCBI taxonomy): Eukaryota > Metazoa > Chordata > Aves > Galliformes > Phasianidae > Bambusicola > Bambusicola thoracicus. Next base: position 20,643 of record PPHD01008306.1, on the reverse strand, counting down.
GGGGTTGCTTATTTCAAGGCAAGATGGAACAGTGCAAAGTGCACCAATAATTTTGTGATAAATAATATCTCTTGTGATAGCACAGGGAAAAAGTTTGATTACTTACGGGATAAAATACATCAGAGGAGGAATTGTCTTTATTAGTACTGATGTTGAAGTTAAGATGTTTACTTATGTTATTCACTGAGATGCAGCTTCCAGTGGTATTGCTTTGCCTGCACCAAAGCACTTAAATGTTCTCCTTCAATCACTGTCCTAATCAGAAAGCAGAAGAAAACTTGCTGAAGAGGAGTCACACATTAACATGAGCTTTGGGCAAATCCACATACAATGAACAAGAACTTTCATATCTGATAGATGACTTTTACTGTTCAAAAGATACACTAATGTTTCAGGAATGAGAGCGAGGTAATGCTTGACGTATTAATAATTCTGTTTCCTCGTGTTGCCCCCAAAAAATGGAGGGAAAAAAAAGTGGCATTTTCTCATTCACACAACGTGTGTTTAACTTTCAGCATTTTTTGTATTTTTAGAGTATGAAGATGGTGATTTGTCATCCTGGATAAATCGAGAAAGATTTCAAGGTTATCTTACTGTAGATGGTTTTACGTTGTATGAACTTGGAGATACAGGTGAGATGCTGCTATCTTTGATCACTGTCATCTCTAAAATTAAACTTAAACATTAAGAAAAAGGAAAGAGCAGTAAGAAAGGATACTTTTTATGAAACAAAATAAGCAAACAAAAATGGTACTTAATCTCAAAGTTAAGAGTTGATGATGTCCGACCCACTTCAATAGCAGGAGACCTTTTATACGTACTAGAGGCCTCATCCAAAGCCTGTGCTAGACCCTTAATAACAAAATAAGTGTATCTAATGTTGTAGTATTCACAAAAACTAAGCAAGGCTTTCAGTTTAACAATGATTTAGGCTTTTTTATAAATCATAAATCCTTGAAAAACCATCAGAGTTTTATAAACAGATTGTGAAATGTTAGATATGGATGGACTTATTCAGGTAATTGTGTTATATAAGTTACTCAGATAGTATCTGATTCAAGTATCTTTAGAGTAGATATGGTGAGCTAGGGAGATGAATGTTTCCTGAAATGTACCTGTCCCGGGATACTTCTGTGTTTGGTGAAATTTCTTGGAAGACAAATGAAAACTTTGCATCCAAGTAACTTCTGTATTGCTCTTAAAGTATGCATATGCTTAGGAAGCCGTGGATGTGCCGTGTTGATTTTTTTCCACATGAGAATAACTTATAATCAACCTCCTACTTAAATACAAGTTTATACTCGATGCCGCATTGTTTTCTTCAAGGTTCTAAAGATACAGGATGCCTGGGTTCTCACATGTTTGTGAAAGTAATGTTATATTTTAAAAAGGCATTTACTGAAGTGCTGTTACAAATTGTCCAGATGTTGGCATATATTCCATCTGAAAATGCAATTTTATTTTAAATGTCTTCAAGTACTATATTTCTTTTTTCAGGAAAACTTGTGGCCATTGCAGTCATTGATGACAAAAACTCTTCAGTGGAACATACCAGGTACAGAGTTGAGTACTGGTGACACGGAGAAATGTGGTGGTATGGTGGAGAACTAATTCATTGACTTATAAAATTTTCACATTTTCTGGAAATTCCTTAAAAACTCAGAAATTCTAGACTATATTAAAAGTTTTAACTTAATATTATGTTCTCTAGATTGTGACATCATTATGACTTTGTTTATGGCCCTGTTGAAGTCCATATAGTTTTAAAGAGAGGCTTTCAATGAGATCACATGAACAGTGACTGCATAGTTCTTTAAGCTATTGTATCACCTTTTTAAAATCTTGTGAACTCAAATACCCTCACTTTTTTAATGTGGAAGAGAGCACTTAAGTTCAGATGATTTTGAGAGAGATTTGTTAATTTATAACAAGAGACTGTTCTTCAGTTCATCTGCATTAAAATGAATTTATGACAATGACGCTTAGCTATTAATTGTGTGCAGAACTTAGTTGAAAATACCCTCTCTCAACGTGAGTCACAATTTGCTAGAGACTGGGAAGAACAAAACTTTTCTCTGTTACTATATGACTGAATATGTAAGCTAAGAAAATATTGTCCAAGTAGCGTGTGTACTGTTTTGGCAAATCATTTTTGGATTTTCTTCAAGGTCACAGTATCATATGTTCAGATGATAATAGATGAAGCAAAGCAGTCTGACACTCTCTTTCTCATATTGACACTGTATGCTAGATAGCCTTTCAAACTTTAAAATCAAGGAAGATGAACAGAGTGTTTTTTAGTTGGTCGAGTAGGTAATTCTTATTGCTTATGAGATGCTATTTGCTACCTATTGGGGAAATCTGAATGTTTGAATTTTGACAAAGTATATCTTGGATTGACAGATTATTGGTTTTTTTTTGTTGTTGTTGTTTCTTTTTCCCCCTCCAGACTGAAATCTATTATTCAGGAAGTTGCAAGAGATTATCGGGATCACTTTCACAGGTGTGAACACATTTCTACATTCTACAAGTTCATTTCTTAAATGAACTTTTGCATTAACCTTTCTAAGGCAGCAGTTACTTTTCTTTTTTTCTACCAGAGAAATGGTATAGTCTGTTTTTTTTTAATCATACACTGATATTAGTTGACTGTCATTAACTGAGTGTGTTTTGCATAGCTGATTGTTCTGCAGCATTGTTTTTTTTTCATTGTAATGCTGATTGTGTACAATCAAATAAAAACAAACACGAAAAATATTTAGAACAAAGTTATTTTAGTGCTGAGACTCATTACTCTTTCTTTCTTTGTTTTTTATAATGTTTTTCATTGCATTTCTTACAGGGATTTCCAGTTTGGCCATATGGATGGAAATGATTACATCAATAGCTTACTAATGGAGTAAGTACATGTGTATTTCATTGATCATAGAATGGTTTGGGTTGGCAGGGACCTTTAAGATCATCTAATTCCTATCCCCCTGCTATCGGCAGGGACACCTCCCACTACACCAGATTACCTCAAAGCCCCATCCAGCCTGGCCTTCAGTGCTTTCAAGGTGGGAGCATCCACAGCCTCATTGGGCAACCTGTTCCAGTGTCTCACCCACACGGTTAAGAACTTCTTCCTGACATCTAGTCTAAATCTACTTTATTCCAGTTTAGTCTCTTCCTGCCCTTATTAAAAAGTCCCTCCCCAGCTTTCCTGTAGGCCCCCTTCAGGTACTTGGAAGGCTGCTATAAAGTCTCCTTGGAGTCCTCTCTTCTTCAGGCTGAAGAGCCCCAGCTCTCTCAGCCTGTCCTCACAGGGCACATGCTCTAGCTCTCTGATCAGTGTTGTGGCCCTCTTCTGGATCTGCTCCAACAACTCCATGTCCTTGTGTTGGAGGCTCCAGAACTGGATGCTGTATTCCAGGTGATGTCTCACAAGAGTAGAGTGGCAGAATCACTTCACTCTGCATGCTGGTCACACTTCTCTTGCTGCAGCCTGGAATACAATTGGCCTTCTGGGCTGCAAGCACATATTGCTGGCTCATGTTGTATCTTTCATCAGTCGACACTCCCAAATCCTCCTCAGGGCTGCTCTCAAGCTGTTCTCTGACATGTATCTGTGCTTGGGATTGTCCCAACCCAGATGCAGGACCTTGCACTTGGCCTTGTTGAACTTAATGAGGTTGGCATGGGCCCACCTCTCAAGCCTGTCCATGTCCCTCTGGATGGCATCCCTTCCCTCTAGTGTGTCAGCATTTCAGTATTCTTTTTTCTCTTGTACATAATATCATTTGTTAAATTAAAGCTACATACTTTAATTTTAGAGATTTGTCTTACTGGTAGTGCTGATTGACGGAGTTTATCTTTTAGGTTTACTTTATTAAATAAAATACTCTATTAGAACTGTATGTTGTGGTTTTTTCTGTCCTTGGTTAAATTTACAGGATGCTATCAAAATCAGAAGTTTTATGTTCCCTGTTAGAAATTTATATATGTTTATACTTTAGCCATGTTTTTTTTTTTTTTTTTTTTTTTTTTTTTCTGGAGAGGCATATTTTGTTTTTACCAGGGCATTTTCAAAACTGCAGCTTGTTGAAGTGGATCTTGCTTTATGTGCCCTCACTTTCTGAAAAGCAGTTGAAGAGTAAAGTACAGTATTTGCCTGAGATTGTGTAAGAGGTCTTCCTAAAAACAGAGACAGGTATCTATTACCATTTTAGAAGCTGTCATTGAAGTATCGCTTAGCAGATACCATGAATTTTTGTTTTCACCATGGATTTGTAGAGCTGAAATGCAGAGTTACGTGTGTCTGTAGAGAGTATTCTGAGTCCCTTTCTTATTGATCGAAGCACACGCCATGAGCATCTGCAGTTGTCTGCAGCATCCATCTTCCAGTGTCTGTCTTGTATCTGTCTGGTCTTGCAGCTCTTGCGGATGCTAGATCTAAGGCCACAAGAGCACTACAATGTGAAAAATAAGAAAGTGAGATAGATGTGCAAATGCTCTATTATAATACTGTGCCACTAAAAGTTTTAGGAAATTCATGAGGAGTCCAGAAGTACTAGGTTTGTATTACTGTGGAATGCCTGTAGATTCAGTTTAGTACCTAAATACAAGTAATTTGAAAACATCTCTCTATCGATTGGAGTTAAATAGTGTGATTATTGATTCAGTGCTTTCTAGTTGCCAAAAAATGAGACCCTCCACTCTTCATTACTTCCTTTCCTGTGTGGGCTCTGCACTGTTTGCTGAACTTTTTCAGTTTATCTGGCATAAATTTGTTTCATTTTTCTCGTCAGGAGAGGTATTTCACTGATCTAACAAAAACCTGGTTTTTTTTTGTTTTGTTTTGTTTTGTTTTTTTAAACTCAGCATAGTCTGCTAAGCACTGGAATTGACGTGCAAAGAAACTAGGGAGAGAGATGAGTCCCCTGGGAGGAAGAAAGTGAAGGGGAAGAACAAGTGTTATTTATGGCAGTAGTGATGTGTTAATAATTGTTAGATCTGTTCAGTTGGATTATTTAACTTAATCAACAAAATGCCAAAATGTATCATCTGTTGTGTATAGAAAGCTGCTGTTGAACTATTTGCAGTCTTTTAGTTTATTTTCTAAATGAAATGTGCATTTCCAGTGTAACTGGAAATCAGCAAAATACACTGAATAGAAGTATTTGCTGTTTACATGATGGCCTGAATATTTTGAGTAAAATAATATTGCCAGGCCTCCACTTTTCCACTAGGTGGCAGCAAGTGGAAACAGGTAGAAAAAGGCTCCTGAAACAGGAGAAATGTATTACAGACTGCATTTTATTCTTCCAGATGTGCATAACAACAGATACCCTTTCTTGACAAATGACGGAATTATTCTACCAGTTGTCTCTGGTAGAAATACACTTGCAGACTTAGATGCAGAATCATAGAATGGCTTGGGTTGGAAGGGACCCCACGGATCAACAAGTTCCAACCACCTTTCCACAGGCAGGGCTGCCAGCTTCTGGATCTGGTACTGGATCATGTAATTCCACTAATAGTTAGTGTCATTTATCTGGAAGAGAATGCTTCTGTTGAGTTAAAAATGGTAGTGCTTAGAAGTGTGCACAAAAGAAGAAAGCAGTATATTATGTATTTTACTGAAATATACCTCATAGTACATATTTGTGGAAGGTGAGGTATATAACATCATTATAGCATCAACTGGAAGTGTCTGTACATCTTTATTTCTCAGCTCTTGTAATAACTCAATTAACCATGTGACTTTACAAATTTCAGGATAGCATATAAATTTTATATATCAAGTTTAATTTTTGGTTGCTTTTCAGACAACTCCAAGAATTTAATTACCAAACTCTTAAATGTGGTAGAATCACTGTTTTTAGTGCCTTATTTTTCCTTTAAGGATGAGAAGTAGTTTACACTGCTTAGTATCAATTTCTTTTCCATATCCAAATAGTAAACCTTATTTTGATTATGTCCAGAGTGATGCATTTTGACAGCAGTTGGTAAGTTGCGATCAAGCACTTGATTTGATTGACTCCTTACTTACATTTCTCAATTATTCCTAATAAATAGAGAATAAAAATGTGTAGGGGAAAAATGTATTTAGAAAATCCTGTTGCAAGCTTTCACTGTTGAGAAAGCTGGTTTTATGGTTTTTTTAGGAGTACGTTCAGAAAGATGAAATTATTTTGTTATCTCTAGTAGGTCTTACATTTTCTGAGGTGCATCCTGCTTTAAACTTGAATTCTAGGAATATGGTCTGTGCCTTAAATCCCAGAGTTTTCTAGGAGCTTAACATTTTCATGGATAAATATTAAAGTTATTCAAGGCTAAGTTTGGAATTAAATTTAAAACATTACCATGTCAGAAAATGTACAGTAATTTCTGTGATGGGAAGAAAAATTAGAATCTTGAGTAAGTACTGAGTATTTTTATGCAATTGATTACGGATTATAATAGCCACAGTGAAGGCTGAAATCATCATCAATATTACTTGGATTAGAAATACACATGGGTGGGTCACTGGTAGACAAGAGTGAAAATGTAGAAAAATGAAGCTTGTATTATCTTGTTTGTTGAAAAATATGCTTGTATAGTATAATTTTTTTCCTAAACCTGATCTGATTTTGAATTTAGTTCTACTTGGAGAAGTAGATTGTACTGCACATTAGAGATGATTTCCAACCTACTTTTTTCTGATTCTGTGTTCCTTAGTAGTGATTATACATTTGAACGTCAACTAGTAAGCAGTAATGGTTTAAAAACTCTAGCTTGTTTGCTATATCTAAAAGGTATGTTTAAAAAAAAATAATAATAATTCAGTGTACTGTATTCTTTTCATTTAATAGGCAAAGGTTGATTGATTAGAGCTGATCAACTGGGATTTAATTCTTGGTTTATAGTTTTGCGTTTGTGCACTGTGTGTTGTGCCACTACTGCATTTGTAATGCAAGGCTGCTGTCTGAGATCTCTTACTAATTGGAAAGTCACAAGGTACTTTATTTGCAATCACTATGGGTATGTAAAATACAGTAAGCTTCAGTAGCTTCACTGACACAGACAAGAAGGAAAAGTATTAATGAGAAACATGCTTGTACCATTACAGTGATTCCTTCTCCTTCCTTCCTTTTATTTAAGGAACTGGTATTTGCAGTGCACATAGAGAAGATTAATGATGTAAAATGTCATTAAATTATGTAGAAGTCATTTAAATTTTAGTGATGTCGATGATAATTTTTTACATTTCCAAACTTTTTTATGTTTTCAGTGACTTGACAATTCCTACTATTGTTGTTTTGAATACCTCCAATCAGCAGTATTTTCTACCAGATAGGCACATCGAGAACACAGAAGACATGGTTCAGTTCATTAACAATATCTTGGATGGTACAGCTGAAGTAAGTCTTCATTGTGACTTCAAATACGTTGTTGGTATTTTTTTTATGAGATGTTGAAGTAGGAAAAAAAGGATTGCTCTGATTGTTATGTCACGTGCTTTATCTTCTTTTCTGTCTTCTTGTCTTGGACACTATCAATAAATGTGTGATTCTGAGGTCAGGGTGTTCCTTCGCTCAGATTTCTGACTGCAGAACCTCTAATAGCAAGCAAATGTAGTTTTATTGTATAGAGTTTATTAAATTATCTTGAAATTTCATTTACTGTTGTCACCGGTAAACTGAGAGCTTTTAATTCTCTTCCTGGTTTCCTTGAAATTTTTTTTCTGGTGAATGTGATTTGGCTCTATGCTTTCTTCTGGGCAATGACTAAATAAATCTAGAGCTTCATGAATGATATGTTCTGATTCATAGGGGGTAGCGTGCTTCCTTTGCATATTTCAGACACAAGCTTGCTCTTCTCTAACTTCCCTTAATGATTTTTTTTTTTTTTAACAAACCTAGTCAATCCACCCACAGTTTATGGTTTGGACAATTTTTTTTTATTTTTTTTTTTATTTTTTTTATGTCAGCAAAGCAATCTCTGATTCGCTTCTACCCTCAGTGGACTGTAAGTTGAGCAGAAGGCTATGCTGTGGGGATAAGGAAAGATCATGTATCAGAACTCTCATTTGTGCTCATAAGGCAAGATGGCTTCTCAGTAAAAGAAGGCAGTGCTGACAAATCAACCTGCTGCCTCCTGGAAGACACCTATGTCCATTTCACTATACATTGAATGCATACTGCATTAGTTGAATTCTTGTATCATGTTACGCCAACAGTTTTAGGGTGCTGAATAGTAATAACAAGTAAGGCTGTAGACTGTTTCAGTCATATAGGATACTTTGGGTTATTTAGTCTGACAGATTGGTACGTCAACAACACAACATGGATGGATTGCTTGCTGTTGATGACTTTACTGGTTAAGTATCTGAACACAAGGCAAGGGATATTCCAAGTAAATTCTTTAGTTGCATTTTTTCTTCAGTTCTCAATTCTTTAATATTTTAATTGCACTTCAAAATTCTGAATTATGTTTTTATTAGCATCTGTTTAACTTTGTTTAAATATAACAGATTAAATTAGTTTGTCTGGGTTTTAACTTTAAGTAATTCTGTATTTGTGATTCCATGTGTTTTTCCTTGTACTACCACTTGTGTCTTTGTATGTTTTGTTTACAGTATTTTAGCTAGAATGATTAAAGGCCTGGCTGAATTCACATCTTTTGTATGTATGTGAGAGAGCTAATATAGGATGAGACTTTATTTAAGCTAAATGATGTCTGTAGACATAAAATGGCATTACTACAGATATATTCAGTCCCAAGAAATTCATTGTCTTTAAACTACAATGGTAAACTAGTAATAGAATGTAAGGTTTCTGAACCACAGCAGAATTTCTGAGAAATGTGACAATCCCTATCTCCTTTTTTTTTTTGGAAGGTGTTGGAATATTCACCTTATTATTCTGTATGGTCTCTGTAGCTGCCTTTGAGTCCTTCATCTTTGTCATTTGCACTTTAAGGGGATTTGGTTGGGATCCCTTTCTGGTCAGTTGATTTTCTCCAAAATGTATATTCTCATCTTATTTGTTTCTCTGGCATCTTGAGGCAGGTGAAGACTGGTCTTATTCAACACACAAATTAGCTTCAGATTCATCTAGTATTTTGGAAGCTCTGCTAATTTAGGTAGTAACGCAGTTAGTCTGTTACTACTGGTCACAAGCTGTTTTTCATTACACCTGCATATCTTCTTGTTACTTTTCAGATTTTTATAACTGCTTCTGTTTTTTCTATAAATAGCTATCCATCAGCTTACAGGAAGGCTCAGATGTTCTCTTCAATTTTATAATTGTTACACTAACTGGTTGTTAGTTTTTTCTTAGTGTTTCTCTATGGTAAGAGGTGTTTAAGAGTGCCAGTTCTCTGTTAACCAGTTGCTTAAAATAATTGTGGGACAATTTTTCTTGAGACTATTGATATGTTTGTCCATGCTAGAAAAATTGGAGTGTCTGGGCATGGTGTGATGCAAGAATAATTACTTTTCATTTCCTTCTAAAGGGACTTAAGATTTCAAGGTCTGAAGAATGAACTTTTGGAATCATAACTGAAAAGTGTCAGCAGTTTTGACATAGTTCCATTTGAAATTTCAGGCACAAGGTGGTGATGGAGTTCTGCAGCGAATCAAGAGAATAGTCTATGATGCCAAGTCTACTGTAGTGGTAAGTTTTATATGTTGTAAATCAGATAATGTGGAGCAATGGAAGGCAATGATAACACCCTCTACTAGGACAGGAACATGCTTGTGAAGGTATTTGTTAAGGTTTAGTTTATAAAGCTATTTAGAAGAAGGAGGCTCATCCTTTCCAGAGACTGGTGACATCTCAAGAAGAGCATTTCTGAATAGAGATGCTGCTCCCTCAGCTGCTAACCCATAAATGAGGGTAAGGACCCTGGGTCAACCCCTTCTGGTGGCTGAGGTGCACTGCTTGCACCTGAGCTCTCTGGCTTAGCCGTGCCTTGTCACCTGGTGCTCAGTCATTGGTTCAAACCATGACCTTGCAATTCCCATACAGATGGTAACCTTATCAATCAAGACGCATATGTTTTCATAGGTTTTAGAAATATTTGTAGATAAATCTGTTCATATATATGCTCACTCACACACGTATATGCATTAGATTTAAGCCTAATTAACTTCTCGTTGAAAGTCTCAAATAACATTTTCTAGTGTGCTAAATATTCAGCATACAGAGAATTTCTTATTTTTCCACTCCCTTTCTGTATTAAAATCTGATGTATGTTTTAAGGGATAGAACAAGAAGAATTCAAAATGTTTTTCTTAACCCTCTTTTCTTCCTTTCATTGAAAGCGATAGCACTTCTACATTCTGAGGAAAGCTATTTAGGGCATAAAGAGATTAAATACTAGATGTAGTTTTAAAACAAGTATTTTATCATTCTTCTTGAAGGTTAATGCATTTGCATTAATGCAGTGCTTAATAGCATTTGATTGGGCAGAAGTACATAATTTTTTCTCAGCTTGTCGTACACAAACAAAAAAATTTTTGCTGTGAATTTGAATTCACATTTGTGTGTTTCTTTATGTGGCTTCCAAACTTCTGTCAGCATGCAACATTCATGCATCAGTTTCTGAAACCAAAAGCCCTTTCTCTTGTGCAATAAAGTCTTTCAAGCTACTCTTTAATAGGAAGCTCCCTAATAACAGATGGCTTCTCCAGATCCCTTATGATGACTCAAACTCATTTTTGAGAGTGAGAAACAAATGAGAGTTTAAACTCGTTGTTTTAAAATGTTATTTTAACATTATTAGCACAATGGTTTCTCAAGCTTCAAACAATGAATAGAATTTGTAGCTAGTACGTTAACATTAATCATCCTATTGGAACACTGTAATATTAACATGAGGGTTTTTTTTAATAAGCTTACAGTAGGAATGGCTAAAATGACTGCTTTACCCTTCTTAAGAAAACTGACTCAGTTCGGACGTTAGTAAATAAATATGCAGAGTAATAAGTAATGTAAATTTGTGTGTTCAGTGGACGTGTTCTTGACTTCACATCTGTGTTCCAACAGTCAGTATTCAAGAGTTCACCGCTTCTGGGATGCTTTCTCTTTGGGTTGCCCCTGGGTGTCATCAGCATAATGTGTTACGGAATCTGCACAGCTGATACAGATGGAGGTGTAGATGAACACGAGGCAGTTAAAAAGGAAAACAGTGATCGGGAGCTCACAGATGATGGCAGTGAGGAAGAGCAAGAGGAGGAGAAGAACGGAAAATATACAGAACTTTCAGATGGAGAGCTTAAACAGAAAGACCTGTTGGAAAAGAAAAAAGACTAATGTGTTGAACAAAAATTCTCTAGAATTTCCAAATAGACTTATTTATTGAAGGTAGTCATTTACTGATGATCTTCATGAAAGAGGACCTTTCTGTGTCTGCATTATGGTAGTTTTGACTTGCATGTGTTCAAATTTTCTCAGATATTGACAGGAAAAAGAACTGAAATAGGGATGTTCTCTCAATTGTCTTTAATGACTATCAAAGGAATACGAAGGAACTTGCAGGTACTTTTGTGGAAGTTTTTTATTGTTCGTTTCTAGAACAATGAGATAATGTTACTTGACCTTAGTATACCTGATGAACTAGTAATAATACAGCCCGGCTGAACACTCGAAATTAAGGCTGTATACTAAGAAAATTTAAGAGATCTGTAAAGTCTTTCAGAACCTTGATAGTTAAAGACAAGTTACGGTTTTTCCAGGAACTCACATGTTCTATTGTTGCACATTATTTTGGAAAAAATACTTTTTTGTTATCAAGTTAAATGTAAATTCTTATAAACCAGAGGACTGTTTTATTATGTACTAGTGTAATAACTGGCAGTCAAGAACATCTCTGTGATATACAATACATTAGCAGCTAAAAATTATTGGAGAACTACATTTTAAAACTTTTCAAACAAGGTTACTTGTTAAATCATTTTATGCTTACGTAAACTTTTAGTACAAATGATCATTTGTACTAAAAGTTTTCTGAAACTACAGTACAACTTGATAGAGGATGACACAAGCACTCTATTTTGCCAAAATCCCACATAACAAGCTTTTTGACTGATGTAAACATGTTTACAGTGTTTAATTTAGATTGTTATAAGTCTTTGAGGTGGTTGGTGTTGATACTACTATTTGAGACTGTTACCTAGAGAGTTAATGGAGCATAATATTAACTTTCATACAGATTGATCAGTATAATGCATTTTTATTATCTATTTAGTCATAAAAGTCACTTTTAATATGATCCTGTGAAAATGACTAGTTTGTGTCCAGGGTTAAAATCTCCAAGGCTTTTGGTACTGATGCTATGAAGAGTACCATACAAACAGAACTTCTGTTGCTCCTCATTTTGGCATTCATGCTGTTTGTTTTTTTTCTTCTTTTAAAGTAATATTACTATATAATACAGATGAAGTCATCTGTATAAGGCAGCTAGATCACATAAGAAATTACTATGCTGTAACTCAAAGTTAAGGCATTTTAAATTAAAACATTGGTAAACTTAAATAGTCAAGTTCTGTGTTGACACAAATGATGACAACATAAAACATAACTAAGGAAAATGAATTGCATCCTTTTTTGTTGTAGGAAGCAAATTTGGTTCTTCAGTTTAAGTAGCTTGGTATCAGCTGGTTTCATGTTGCAGTGCAGGGTACAATAAGTAGATGACTATTATCAGTGTAATAAGCAAGGTCTAAAGTTAGAAAATGTTTTTCAGAAAAAAAATCTGATTTTTAGTCAACCCCTTTTTCTTTCAGAACAAGATGGAAAGACGAGTTCTTATAATTACGAATAGCAGGTGTCAGAGATGCTTCTTTTTTGCTTTTTGTTTCTCCTTTTTCCTTCTGTGAGTTGCGCTTTTCCTTTTTTTTTTTCTCATTACATTTGCATTATATTTGAGATGGTTGTAAATAGTAAGTTGAGTTTCCTTGCTTTTTTAATGTTTGTGTTTTGTTATTTTTAATATGCAGGATACTTCAAGGTATATTTTTAGGATATACGTGAAGAGTGAGATGCTTAAAAATGTATTTAGAGTTGTCTTTAATATGATTTAGAGCTGTTGAGTTGCATTTTAAAACAATAATTACTCAAGGACAAGGCTGTAAGTTCCTTTGGAATTCAACATGAGTCAGTGGTAATAATCAAAATGTAGGACTATTAATACAGTAAGATGTTTTCTTGATTTGTCTGTTGTCGTGAGATTTCAAATACAAATGAGTTACATATATAATTTTGGCTTAGGCTGGAGACATGCAGCTTTTGACTAAAAGATGGATGTGGTCATTGGAGGGCCACCCTTCATTCTGTAGCGTGTAATTAAGAAGCCAGCCAAAAAGCTGACAAACAAAAGTAAAAAGAAACCCCATGAATTCTGCTGCATTGCAAAGAACTGCTTCATTTGTGACTCTTCATTTTTGTGGTTATTTTTCATGTTTATAATCAAAATATTAGCCCACTATCTTGCTGAGAAATCTTCTGTGATACAAAGCTGAAAATGATAAATGCTGTGTAAGAAACGCATCACACTGGGTTCTCTGATACAACTGTAACGTTCAACTGCTGAAGAAGAAAATGTATCTCAGTCACTTCTGAATTTTAATATCAATCTGATGTGTACTGAGGTATTGAAAATCGAGCTTGAAATGTACTGCTGTTTTCACCAAATCTTTTTCTCAGCTATGTTCAACAAGGCACAGGGAAAGAAGAGCGTGTGAATCACAAACTGAGTGTAAGAAGTGATATGCAATTACGGGAACTTACTGTGGTCATGCAAATAATTTAGAATGTTGTCTGAGGGAGAATCTGTCATTTTATTCTTTTTTCTCAAATCTCTCAAGGTTTCTTAAAGCAATTTCACTGTCATAACCTCTTTTGAATTCATGAAATAATGCTGCTTATTGAATTTAAGTGTAAGCCTTTTGGTTTTCTATAATAAAAACACATAAAAGTACTTGTCTGCTTTGTTTAATTTATGGTGTGTTGAGGTGCTGCACATTCTGTAGGAGGCAGCGTTTCCTGCAACTTTTGTTGTAAGCACACATTAAGCCTGAGTAACTCAGTTCAGAACTGCAGGTGGCAGCTTTTGAAATGCTTATTCCTCTTCAGTATTTTGAAACAGTTCTCCAGTTTTAGGAGTGAATGGTTTCTTTATGCTGCTGGGATGCTCACTGAGAAAAACAAATACATTTCTGAAAAAAAGAAATTTTAATACTGACACATGCCATCAGCATACTTGCGAATTTCTACAGCAGTTACTGTAACAAAGGGGAACTTGAGGTAAACTGTTCTATAATAATTTTCCTTCTGAAATAACTTAATTTTGAGTACTGTTGACATTTGGCCATGTGCACTGTCTTACTGCTTTGGTGTTTGAGCTGTCTTAACAGGGAGTTTCCACGGTGTGGTGCTCAGTGCCTAAAGGATGGCGTGATTGTATTTTGATTGAACCAGTGTGTCAAAGACTGAACAGAAGTGCTTCATTCTCATGAAATGTTTAAGGATAACGTTTAGCTTGCTCTGTTTTGGTCCAGAATTAGTTTACCCATTTCTCTTTTGTCAGCACACTTGTAGAAGCTCTGCTTGGAGGGGTGGAAGGGCAGAGCATTTTAGTGGCAATCAAAAGTCCATCGTTGAAAAGGGTGCAGAACCAGAATGTGCTTTCCTAAAGCTTTCTTAATATCCAACAAGACTACCGACATTTCAGGTTGCATTATGCTGAGAGTCAGTGGTTCTGGTTCTCAAATCTTTTCAGGAAACACAGCAGCTTTCTGCTTGCTTGTCATCATCTTGGAATATATTGAACCACATTGGAACTGCTGCATGTTGTATTGGTGTAACCAGTGGAGACAGTTTTGACAGTCTTGTGTTGAACATGTTGTTGAACTCTCAAATTGAAAGGTTTCTGTAGTCTGCCTAGGCAGCATAAGTATTCCCAAAACAATTATCTTCCTCTGGTTTCTGAAATTGTAACAATTTTAAAGGATTACTCATACTAACCTGTATTTTGATTCTCTGAAATAGAGCACCATTTAGCAGCTGGTGTGAAAGGTCCTGTTTCTAGCAGACTTCATTCTGCTCATAAGCCAAGGAGCATAGAAGTGTTTGCAGTTGTAGAATAAATAAAGCTATTTTACACAGAGTATTTTTGAATGAAGGATTGTGTCTTTTAACAACAAAATCTAAAAATATTTTCAAGATCCTTTGAAGAGAAATGAGTAAACCTTTAAGGTTACTACTAGTGAGAGGAATAATGTTTTCTGTCTGGGTTTGTGTGTAAGTTCACATTGAAGAATAGAGAATATGACTTCACGGAATTAGCATGCAACTTGTCAGCAAATTTTACTGACATACAATGTTCCTTTCTGAGTGTGCAGCTTCACTTTCATTGCATCACTTCTGGTACTCAGCTGTCTTTATTGTTAGTTGACATAATCTTTGGCTGGATTAATGATTGTCCTGACAAAACCAGTAGGCAGTTTTATACTGCATTAAGAGATTAAACGTTTGAGGGCTGGCTGTGAAATGGTTAAAAAAGCTAAAAAAGCATGGACAGGAGAAGTGGGAATGGAGTAGGATCCACTTATTCTCATATCCATAATTTATGTTTTGATATAGCTGAGCTACATTCAACATATATTGTCTGCATAGCTAGTCAACATATAAGTCATTTCAAAAGAAATCTTGTATCTCTGCTTACTTTTCCTAGTCAAATTTTGGCATTTTCATTCTGCTTTTACCTACAAAGTAAACTTTTATCTGAGTCAGTTTGACTGCCATAGTGGGTAGCATTACAACCCACTCACAATTATTTGGGGATGTTTGTGCTGTTTGTCCACAGAATCACGCGCTGCAAGTCATTCACAATAATATGTAGCTTTGTGTTCTTTGTTTGAGATAAAAAACCAAAAACCAGCTCCTCTGTTTCAAGTTAGGTTGCTACACCTCTAATTTAAAGGAATGGTGAATTAGAGTATAATTAAATATTGGCAAAGTTGGCAACTTGTAGTCTAAATGCTTTCAGGAATTAGGGACTTAATCAATAATGTGCGATTTGCATTTTCAACTTAAAAGCTTGCTGCAGTTTAATTCTTGTTACTTGCACGGTTGATGTTGACTTCTAATCCAAAGCAAACAATGTACTGTTGACAGACTAAAGACTTAAGTGATTCAGTATTTAAATAAATAAATAAATAACCTGTGGGATTTGCTTAAAACCATAGGGTAAAGGGAGGAATCTGACTTCAGTATTGACGTTTCTGAACTTCGCTAAAAGTATTTTTTTTCTTTTACCATTAAATCATTGTTGTTTATGACGGACAGCAACTTTTAGGTAGAATAATACTGAAAAACTCTAACAGAATCTGAATATCCTGACATAATAGTGCACATTAAAAATAAACAAAATTGAAATGCAGACTGTTTTGGATGGTCACTAGCTAATTTTATTTTCTCTTTGCTTTTGTAAAATGACTTTTTTGATCTTTCACTTGCGTATCAAGGCAATTGAGCTCCATAAAGGACCACTGAACTTGTCATATATTAATATGGTGTTGTCTTCAGGTCTGTGTTAAAAGTAATTAAATGATGTTTTTTAAAAGCATTCTCTACAGAAACAAATAAATACATTTTGTCACTTAGGAACTATCAAAATATCAGGGTGTTTTCATAAGATATTTGTGGAGATTGTTTTTTGTCAACAAACATGTAAATCTTCAACTATCAGTGTAAATTTTCTGTCTCAAAATAGATTATTTGGGAGGAATTACAAAAAAATTTGGTGGTCCCAAAGTAGAATGTATCTCAGGAAGGTGAAGACTTTCTTTACAGAAGCTTATTTTCTAGAAAGATTCTTTCAATTTGGGGCAAGAGATGTCCTTTTACGTAAGGTAGCTTTTGCTGTCTTCTTTGTAATCACTGCGAGATTTACATTGTGGAGTATTCCCTGGTTATATAGAAGCTGGGAGAAATATGTGTTGGTCCAGACAAGTCCTTGGCAATTCATTAGTTTCACCTGAGCTAGTGAAAAGAGACTAATTGCCTTCAGCAGATTTACCATTAATACCTGTGTCCAAGTTTCAGTATTGAAAACTATAAATTATGCTCTGCTGTCACGCGAAACTGTGATATATGCGAAGATAAATATATTGTATGAGTTAATCTTTGAGATAGCAATACTGTAATACATATCTCACCTTCTTTCCCCCTCAGCCTTTTAAAAGTATGTATTAAAACAATCAAAAACAAACAAACAAACAAACGTGTATTTTAATTCTTTGTCTCATTTATGGAATCCCAGAATACTTTAATCACATCCCAAGTGCCACAGGTTGCTAGAGATAAGGCAGCATGTTGCATTATTAACTTTTCAAAATGTGCCTGGTCCTGGGATTTATTTCATGAAGCAAGGAGTCTGATGAGCTTATCAAAGGGTGCTGAAGGAGAAGAGGAATTATTTTCCAACAGGTAAGCGAGTGTTCTGTGATGAATGTCTCGGACAGATAGTTGTGCCGCAGATTGAAACATACATATTTAAGTAGCTGAGAGCTTCTTGTACTGTGTTGTTATGCTTTAAGATAAGAGGATTTTTAGCAGAGTGAGAGTAATGCTAGATTTTTAGAATAGGTTTTAAATGCAGATATGTATCTTGGCCTGAATATAGTATAGTTATGTATTTACATTTTGCATCATGCTTTGTCAAAGTTTGAGTTTCAAGATGAAAGTTGTCAGTGCATTCAGTGAAGCTATGTTAAGTTTGTTTCCTGTGAGCTCCTGGAATTCAAGCCTGGTGCAGAAACACAGTATTTATTTAGTGGGTCATAACTGTGCATTTGCTTTAGACAGTGAAGTAATAATTTGCTGATACAACTATTATCAGAAATGTAAATAGATGTGCTAGGAATAAGATCTCCGTTTCCTTGCCTAGTTTTGCACTCAAGCCACCTATAGAAAAATTGTTACCTAATGGAAAATGATTGTTTGCAGCTTAATCCTAAGATTAAGGGAACAAGTTATGAGCCTTTTTTTCAGTTTTGTAAATAGTGATTGTGAGATGGGAGAAAATTTTTTGTACTGACATCTATAACTGTGATGTTCAAAAGGTGTGATGTTACCTAGAAATGTGCAGCAAGGCTCAAGGGAACAAAGCTCCCAGTGAGGGCTAACTGATAATTGAAAATAAGAATACTCCTCATATTAAGGTGCTGCAGGGATGGGGAAAGATATAGTAACAGTGTGAAATAAAATAATAAAACTTGTAACATTCACATTCAAATAATACATCATGCCGGTCTTTTAGAAGAATGTTTATAAGCCTGAACCTGTATCAGGGTATTATGCACTGTGTTGGAAAGAAACAGTGAAGTGTTTCCTTATCAGTGGAAGTTCTTTTCCTTCTCTTAAAAGAAATGCCCCAATGCAGATCTTTGGTGTGAGCTTGGGCTCCAACACTCGATTCTTGTCCCGTCTCATTCCTCAGAACCAAGAGCTTCTGCAGGGGCTTCCTTAGCCTCCACCAAAGGGGCATTGGTAGCCCCAGTGGTCTTTAGAAAGTGCTGGCTGTTGAGCACAGTGAGGTAGAGATTTCAGGAGCCTGAGCTTTGACACATGGGCCATATGCTGCTCTGGGTGGCTTTAATGATTGATTTAAATTTCTGATTTCATTTGTAATGACTGAAGGAAAAAAAAAACACTTGAAGTAATCGTGTTGCTGTGATGATATATTATAAGGAGAGGAAGAACATATGAGCTATGGAGATGTGCAGGCACAGAAGCCTGTGGGGTGTTTCTGTCATTCAGACCTGTACAAGTTCAGCGGACGTGAGGACAAGGCCACTCTGCTTTGGGGACAGTGAGCTCATGATCACAGTTGCTGGCTTGTCTTTGGGCAGTAAACTTGCCCCGTCATGCTTAAATTAGAGCGTAGACATGCCATGAAGCATTAAGCTCAGTTTCTGGTCATTTTCTTTTGACTGGGAGTGCAGTTCTAGGCAAGTTACTTAGGTTGTAGTTTCATTATACAGCAACTTTAATGACAATATTGGCCTCAGGAGTTACTGTTCTTCTGCCTTTGTACGCTGCCTTTCAAGTTAGGGCCATACAAGCTGCTGGAAATGTAATGGTGAGTATAGCTCCTTGGACACAACAGCATGGTAGGGTATGAGACAGCATCATGGATTTAGAAACAGCTAAAAGAGTGGGAAATTCCTTAGGCATTTTTCATGATAAACTGGATACATATATATTAATTTCATCACTTGATTACTCCATCCAAAAAAAAATTAAAAAAAAATAAAATAAAAGATTTGGCTGAGTCTCTACAGAAAAAGACTCTGCAGGCTGGTATTTTGCAATCCCTCTCAGCACTGCAGCAGTATGTCTCTGCTTGCCAGGAGACGGTTAAAATGAAAGAATGAAAATATGAGCCCTGCTATACTCAGCAGAATGCATCTTGCACAGAGTAGAACAACACTGAATGGGAAGGACACACTTTGCAGGGTGTAACTGTTGGCAGTCACTGTCACAGTGACAGGATGACTCACTGGGTTTTACATTTGTAGACAAGTTCTGCTTTACAGTTTTGCAAGTACCATTAAGACTGGATTCTGGATGTCTGAGGCTAGACACAGCAATCTTTCCCATCTGTGCATGGCTACCAAGGCAGATAACTAAGAAAAACATGAGTTGCAATATAAAAAGAATAGAGTTTTCAGACTTGCATTTTTACGAGAGAAACTGGTCTCATATGCGTAGAGAGAGAACAGTTTTTGGTGAAACTTCCTAAGTGAAAATCTAAGAGCTTTGAGAGGTGGATAGGTTTAAGAACTGGTGCATGAAAGGGTGAAATAAAGATCTGAAATATCTACAATGCTTTGTTTTGGAAGTGCTTTTCCAGGTTAGTTGAGAATATTGTGGTGGTTGTAACTTTAGAGTAGCATTGGATACTGAAGACATTATGTTCCTATTAACTTGACAGAAAAACAAAAGACATCATTATCCATCAGTGGCCAGTGATATGTGGTGATGAACTAAGCAACAGCCACTGCCAGTCCTTTTGGGTGAAAATACTTTCCTTCAACTATTCACTTGCCTATTGTGTCTATTAATTTATCCTCTTTAATATTGTAGAATCATAATCATAGAATCATAGAATAGCCTGGGTTGAAAAGGACCACAATGATTATCTAGTTTAAACCCCCCTGCTATGTGCAGGGCTGCCAACCTCTAGACCAGGCTGCCCAGAACCACATCCAGCCTGGCCTTGAATGCCTCCAGGGATGAGGTATCCACAACCTCCTGGGCAACCTGTTCCAGTGTAGCACCACCTTCTCTGTGAGAAACTTCTTCCTAATATCTAACCTAAACCTCCCCTGTCCCAGTTTAATACCATTCCTCTTTGTCCTATCACTATCCATCCTTGTAAACAGCCACTCCCCCTACTGTTTATACGCTCACTTCAAGTACAGGAAGGCCACAGTGAGGTCTCCCCGGATCCTTCTCTTCTCCAAACTAAACAATCCCGGTTCTCTCTACCTTTCCTCATAGGAGAGGTACTCCAGCCCTTTGATCATCTTAGTGGCCTGCTTCTGGACCCACTCTAAGAGCTCTGCGTCCTTCCTATCCTGGGGGCCCCAGGCCTGGACACAGTACTCCA
>PPHD01008305.1:7988-21931 GCA_002909625.1 Bambusicola thoracicus | reverse complement strand
GGTTGCCAGCTAAACTATTTGACAAGTCTGCCAGTGAGTCAGATCCTGCTGCTAGAGAAATTTCTTTCAAAGCCCAGCATCTGGGTCCTTTATTGCAATCCAAGAAGAATGGGAACAATGTTTTTGTTTAACTGTAGCTGGCATAGACTTAGACAGAGCTGTCAGAGTTACCACTGCCTTTATCTTCTTTCCATTAGCTTGTTTTCTCTCACTTGCTTGTTTTATTTGGCTGTTTTGGTTTATTCTCCACCCCATCCTGCCAATATTGCTTTCTATTTTGTTCTTAATACCTCTGGTTGAAAGAGGTGGATTCTGCTCTACAATGAGTTAGATGCAGATCTTCCCAGTTTCTTCATGTGTGTATGCAAGCAAGCTGCTAAAGTGAAACACATGCATTACATCTGGAAGCCCACAGCAGGGACAGTCACACGTTTCTATGTGTTGGATGTAGCTTCACAGTTGAAAGGGCATATAAATCCATCTCACATAGGTAGGGGAGATTCATTTTTTGCATTCATATTCCAGGCAGAATAGGGTCATACTCTGGTTTACTGGTGCTGAATCTTCTTAATTGAATAACATATTTTCAGCATGACTAAGGGGATCATGCATTGCAAAATGTAGCAGAGTAGCTCTGTGTTTCTAAATTATGTCCAAGAGGATAATAAGTAGAAATGGTTACCCCTGCTCCAGGAGGCAAATTGACTTATCAAGTCCAGTATTCACGTCTCGAGAAACAGCTTGCCAGATACATTCCCAGAAACATGCTCAGCCAGCTCACGTGGGTTAGAAGCTATAGCACCTTCTCTAGTTCTTTTGTGCTTTCACTAGTGATACTGTGCTTGACCTTGTGAAGGACACAGCTTTTTCCTACATATCCCATAGGTGAGTGGTGCTTTCTTGAAAAGATGACTGGTATTCAGTGTTGTAGTTTGGGGCAGGATGCAGCAGAACCCAAACATTTACAGTGCTCTGCAGACTCTGAAACAAACAGGAGATTTTTAAAGTAAGGACATGGATTTTCCAATTTTTTTTTTTTGAAAGAGAAGAAAAGTCTTTCTGAGACCAAGATATTACAAATTTGTATTTTGAATGGATTAAAGTTTTCCTTAAGAATGTAGCAAACTTGAGAGAAGCTTTGGCTCCTTTTGGTACAGGAAGCCAGAGCAATTCCAAAAACAGCTACAACCTTTCAGGAGAAAACAGGGTTTTTCTTTAAAATTTTTGAGGAATTGTTCAAATTTATATAAACGTGAGGACATTTGCATTCCCTCCATAAGCTCTGTTCTGCTATATAATCATTCGCAGAAACGTATTCATTATTCTGATATAGCCCATCTCTTAAAGACTTTTCTACTCAAAGTGAGTTTACTAGTTATAAAGTTTCTGCTATTTTTTAACATTTAAATTCTATCATCAAAAAATATAGTCAGTGTCTGAGCAGATAGTCATTTCTTAAAATATTCTAGCTATTGACTTTCTTGATTAAATGAAGAATTGTTCTTCTGCTTTTCACATTATTGCACTGTTCATTTGACTACTAGTGGGTGGATATTTCAAACAGAATCTTTTTGATTAGGAAAGTGTAGGTGATATATTACTTTCTCACTACCGAATAATCTCCCCATTAGAGAAAGTGTGAGTGGTAAATGAGAATTTTCTCCTTTGGATGTCCGCTGTTTACATACAGCAAGTTTCCCAGGAAATGCTCATTGGTATTTGTAAATGATCTGTTCTCCATCTGAGAGCTTTAAGTACTGGATGCAGCTGCTCGTGCTTTGCCCCATTTGTAAATAGTTTTAAATATGCATGATCATTTCTGGCTGATTGCTTTATTTGCAGGATTTATGAGTTTTTTGACTTCTCTTTTACAGCATAATTCACCATAGTGTTTCCTGCACCTTCTTTTCCAAATAAACAGAAAAGAAGCACATTTTGGGAGGCAGGGTTTTAGAAAGTGCTGTCAGAAATGTAAAATCAGAATGTCAGTAATTCTTATGTTAAGATTGCTAATCACTTACCCCCCAGGAGTACTTTTTTCTCCCCTCCTTATTCAATATGCCATATGTCAGCAATTATCAGTGAGTCAAATTACAGCTCAACACAGCTTTGCTCATGCAGTTTGTGGAGAAGGCAAGAACCAAATGTAATCCAGCAACTATTTGTAAGCGCAATGCAAAGGGCAAATGGAAATTGGTTAGAAAATTATGGATGGTGAAATGTCAATGTTATAAATTATTTTTGCTTTAGTGTTCTGGGAGGCAAGGAGGAGCTAAATAAATAAGGAAGTATTCTAAAATTTCATGTGTTTTGGCAAAAACCTCTAAATCCTTGTACTCTGAGACCCAAAAAAGCTCTAACTGGAATTGGGACCCCATCATGCTAATGATGTTTGTATGAAGTCACACAGATGAACAGGAAGACATGATCCATTTTGACCTGCATAGCACAGTGTTCAAGGCTCAATACACTGACTGCAACAGAGAGAAGAAAGGCCAGAGTTGCATATGCTTGTTTCTACAATAAAGGATAGGTGCATACTGCTGTTGCCACAAGGGAGTAACTCAGATCACAGAACTCTGCTGAGCTCCCTTTGAGGACTGACCCCCAATGATCTACAGTTCAGGATTTCCTGGTTGTTTCCCAGAATTCTCTGCAGATTTTTCAAATATGCCTGTGTACATATGCACATATAATCATTTATCTAAGACTGTTCAAATGCAGACATGAAGTGTCACGTTAGAAATAATGCTAGTATTTAGAGCCATGATAACAACAAACACTACTGATAGGCACTGCAGTTTCCAGCAGAAACTTAATATTTTTTACAGTTAAGTACTTTTACAAAAAGCATAAAAGTTAAAGAGTATTAAAGTAATTATTTTTCTCCATGTGATAATTTCTCAAAGCCCAATTTTTACCTATTACATATTTATTATCAAAATCATCAAATCAAAAGATGACTCATAACAGTACAAACTAGATTTTGATTTTTTTTTTTTTTTGGTCTGTTAAAACTTTCCTTCATACTGAGACTTTCTTCTATTGTTTGAGGTGTTGTGTAACTGACATTCATAAGAAAATATCTGACAAGCCAAGACATACTGCAAATACATATCAAACTTAGCTATGCCTCGCCTATCTATAATCTTTAGCAAAAGATACTATTTCAGTTCTCTATTTATTTTGCCTTCAGGAACCAGAACCAATATTATATTTTCTAATGTGAACTTGTTTCTGGGTCTTCAGCTTGGTTTCACAGAATGCTAACTATCACATGGTTAACATTATGTCCATCACATGTTATCTCATTTCTTTTTCCTATTTCTCTTTAAGGCACTTAAAATCTTGAAAGGGGGATTTCAAATAACTTATCCATTGTAGTTTGAATTGTTTGAATCTAGCACTGTATTTCTATCTACGAATTCTTCAGAAAATATATCTACTATGCCTGAATTCATACTTAAGAAAAAACCTCAAACAAAAAACCAACCAACCAACCAAACAATAAAATAAAACAAAAAGTTATTGTACTGTTGTACATCATAAAGAAATATTTCCCAGATAATTTTTCAAATCTGATGAAATATCATATTCTGGATAATATGAAGCATTTGAAGGACTATTCTCTGACACAATCAGATGGCCTGCAGCTGTATAACCCTATTGAAATCTGGGTTTGCAACCTAGTTTTGATCAGAGCCAGTCTGATAACTTGCTGCCTTTGTCTGAACATTTGCTGATTTAGATTCATATTGATTCATATTGATTCACATGGATGAGACTGAGATTGCGTATGAGGCTGTATGACTGAAGAATTTCACATTACCTTCCCCTGCTTTGTTATTTTTCAAATCAAACAAGAGTTTCTTAGAGGCTACTGTCAGGATGTTTAATCTTCTGACAGAATTATTGTGTGGCCTTAAATAAATGCCCATCCTCTGTGTCTCAGATTGCTGGCGTTCTAGCTGTCCTATAGCTGGCCATTGTCTTGGGGCCTTTCTCAGTCACAGGGATGTGCATTTCTATTATAAATTTGTAAAGCAAAGATTGCGATACAAACATGTTGAAAATTGTATTTTTAGTACTCTTTTCTGCATCAGACATTTTGCCTGCAAGACACTCTGTACTCAGGTTCTGTCAGGTTTTCACAGAGTAACTCAGATTTTTGGCAGAACATGTATGACATATTTCTGTACACAGTGATATCGTGTATACTGTATGTCTTCCTGTATGTCTTCTGACAGCGTCTAGAAGTTGCTGCTAGGGCAAGGATCAGTATACCTGCTGCAGTAACCAAAAACCACAAGCCAACAGTCTCTTGTAAAGGCTTTCTCTTCTCATGGAAGTCATTGGGTGTTATAAAAAGCAGCTGGGAGATGTAATGAGCAAATAATATTGACAGTATAGCAGGCAGCAGTCTATGTTTATCAGACAGCTAACTGTTGCCAAGTTTGTTTCTTGTAAGCGTCATTACAAAGGACAATTTCTAGGAATGATTTGAAAGACAGCAACAAGGTCATTTAGTGGATTCCTGTGGGGAGCTCAAAGGTTTTTGTCTAAAATCTTTATAAGTGTGGGACGGAACTGGCTGATGGGCAATAGGGAATGACGTAGCAGTGGTTGGGTGATGGAGCAGAGGAGTGGGAGTAAGATAAGCAAAGGCTAGTTATTTTTAGTGCGGAGCAAGTTCGTTAGAGGAAGGCTGCAAGATGGGGACTCTAACTAAAAAAAGTGAGTTAGCATGAACACTTTGGAACATTATTTTATATTATTTCATAACTATATTTAAGATAGAGATTTTTTAGGAGAATGATCAAGATTTGAAAGAAGTTTTGGTGTAAAGATGTAGGAAGAGGGCTACGAGAAGAAAATGGCAAGGTTATCTGACAATGGCAAGATGAAAGTTCTGTCAAAAGTGATCAAGAAAGAAGAAAGGCCAGAAGGCCACTGGAGAGAAAGTTAAGTATTCAGATTGCATGTGAACAAACCAGTGGATGTCCAAGAGGCGATTTGTTGAGATAGCTCATGTAGATAGAAAGGGTCAGGTCTGAAACAAAGAAACAGACCTACACTATACCTTTCTTCCCCCTCTACTCTGCAGAACTATCTGGTAGAAAGGGAAGCCTTGGGAATAAAGCACTGAGAAAATCACAAGAGAACCTAAAGGAACAAAGAGAGCTACAGCTGGAAAACTGTGAGAGGTCTGCATGCTTTGAGGAAGTTTATAGTCTACCAACTGTCAGAAAGAAAAAAGGAAATAGAACAACACGGTGTTAATAACTTATTTTCCTATCCAAATCCAGTATTAGATTACTAAAAAAAAAAAAAAAAATAGTGAATAAGGTATCAACATTAAGTCACAGACAAACATGATCAAATGCTACTAGAGAGCTTAGAATCAATGAGAGTGAAATAGCTGAGGAAAGAATGCCATTAGAGGAGATGGAAATCACAGATTTCAGTCTGTTCTGTAGAGGGAAAATGGAGCCAGTGGGGAAATACAGTGGAAGAAGAAGCAGTGGCTGTGAAATGAATGAGCAGCAAGCAGACCTGATTTGAGAAAACAAAGGAAAGCATGCGGAAATAGATTAATAAAGTAGAACTTGTTTAGAAATGAATCATGTGAGATGCACAGCTAGACCCAAAAGGACGAAACATCTATTTCCCCATATCTCTTTCCCTTTTCTCTTTAAATTCCACTTTCTGGCCAATTTTTATATGATTCAAAATTGTTGTACTACACCATATAGTCTGAGACTGGAAGAAGCAGAGGGCTAGCTGTGAGTGACTGATGGAGCACTTGAAGACAGCTAAATATCTCGGTCCTATAGAAGAAGTTTCAACTGAAATTTATAGCTTTATACATCAAATTGATTTAAGGTAAAAAGCTGTAGTAATATGAAAACTGCCAACAGTAATTTTCTTCCTTCCTTCTGCCAGTTAGGAACAAAAATGAAAACATTCTAAAATACAAAATGAGCCCTTTGTTGGTGAGAGTATTGCAATTACTTCTCATTGAAGAACCATAACAGAAAATCTTTCCTGCATTTCTCTTTCCCTTTGAGACGGAACACCAGGATATGTCTTTTCATATTGGCATTTTTTATGCAGATAATTTGTCTCCTTGGACACTTCGCACCCTACCTGTGTAGGCTAAAAAAATAAGGAAATATTTTGAGAAAGACTAAAATTCTGTTGTGCTTTTTTAAAAGCAAGAACGTTGAAAAATTTAACTGACAAGGTATTTGATCATTACATTTTCATAGATGCTTTTCAAACTTCATGACTGCCATAATCAAGAAATAATAATTCAAGGCCCACTAAAGGAATTTATTTTCAGTCTATGATGCTTCCCATTTTTCTTTTTTTGTCCTTCTATCTTCTTGATCTTGATGATTTCAAATTAAAATCATCAGAAAATTGCTCTTAAGTTTGCTATCATCTTGTTAGCCACAGGAATATATCCAGGGGAGATATATCACAGGGAAAATAAACAGAATCCTATTTTCTATGCATGGCAAATAGTTGTTTTGCTAAATTGCCTCTTCTCAATGTGAGGTTCACGAGTTTTGTGAAATTCAACAAAGAGAAGTCCTGCACATGGAGTGACATAATTCAAGCTGAGGCAAACTAGCTTAAAAACAATTCTGCAAAGTTGGTCCTAGTGATCCTCATGGACAACACGCTGAATGTTATCAAAGAATGTGCCTTTGCAGAAAAGAAAGCAAACAACCTTCTGGGTGCATTAGGAAGAGCAACACTTGCAGTCAAGGAAAATGATCCCCTCTGCTCCAAACTAGTGAGACTTATCTGAAGTGCTGGGTCCATTTCTGGGCTTCTCGATATCAGACGGTCAGGGACATGGTGGAACAAATACAGTGAAGGGTTGCAAAAATGCTCAAGGGACTGAAGCTGAGTAGAGGCTGAGAAAGCTGGGACTGTTCTACCTGAAGAAAAAAATTCTGGGGAGTGATATCTGCTGAATATCTGAATGAATATCTGCTGGGGAGTGTAAAGAAGATGGATCCATAGTCAGTGGAGCCTACTAGAATCACAAGGGGAAAAGGGCACAAATTGAAAAACAGGAGATTCCATTTAAATATAATCCAGGATTTTTGTTTGTTTGTTTGAAAGTTTGTTTTGTGAGGGTGATCCAGTAGTTGCACAGATTGCCCAGAGAACCTGTACAGTCTCCTTACTTGGAGATATTCAAAAACCCAACTCAACAAATTCCATAGCAACCAGCTCCATATCCAAACAGGAGTTCATACTAGCCATCCTCAGAAATAGCTTCCAACCTCAGTCCCTCTGTGTTTCTGTGGTTCTGTCTTGGCTTTTGCTTCAGTGATATATGCAAAGCTTTCTTCCAATAAGCATTTGAGTTTGTTGCAGAGCACGCATTTAAATTCTATTTCAGGATGCCATATCATGTGTTGGTGAGGGTGTCCTTCTACTCTGTGAGAATAAATAACAGCTTCAGGCATTTTATATGAACCTTGATTGGTGGGGAGACTTTAAAGATTCAATTTAATTCACATAAGGAGTAAAATATCCAGCACTGAGGAAGCTGTCAGTAGTGTCTTTTGCTGTCTTAACAATCTGGTAAAGCAACAATGACTTCTGCACTAAAAATTCTTAATCAGTCCTACTCTTTTATTTACCAGCCACTGAGCATGTAATTAATGGGTGTAGATTTCAGAAAACAATAATTGAAGAATGTATTTCTTGTCTAGTAATAGATGCCAATCTTTTGCAGACAGTCCCATTGTGGTAGCACTGATATTGGTGGTATCAGTTCGTAAATTTGCTGATAACCTCAGATAACTTTCTCTGGATTTGTTTGATGACCGGAATATATTTCAGAGTAAATCTGTGTTCTCATTTCTCTTCATTTACATTTATTTTCTTCTGTTGAAAATAATATATGAAAGGACATTCCCAGGTGATAAAGTTCCTCCTTCCCCTTCCTCCACTCTTCTACATCCTACCTTGGTCTCTTAAACGGAGTATCTCCTCTCTATCTGTTGTGTGGAACTCTATATTTTTTATTACCCTAAGAATTTAAAATAAAAAAAAAAAAGGCCCTTAATTGGCCCATCCTTAATTGTTTCAGCAGCTTTCTTAAAAATAATCACAAATTTTGAAAAATAGTGACAATATTTTGGAAATCAAATGTCATTAGAAGTATCCACTTTACAGAATCTCATCGACCTTCCAACTTTTCTTCTGTTGTTTCATTTTATGATGACCATCTTCACAGTTACACACTGGATAAACTTGGAAGATGGAGGGTTTCTTCTAATCTGCTTTCCTTAGTCCACTTTGTTCTGCTTGCTATGACAGTACTTGCAGTAATAGTGGCACAGGGCTGTAATGTGCCCTTGTTGCCATCATCACTGCCAGTGCACCTCCGTTCCTTGCTAGGTTGTTATTGAGTGGTCTTGAAAGAACTGGGCTAGAAACAAATAGATGGCTCTTAACATACTACTACACTCAGATGTAATAGATGGGATGTCTAATGGGAGTAGGAGGAACTAAATCTGTTTATTAACAATAAACTAGACATCTTGTTAAACGGAATATGAATTGAGTCTTGTGATCGTAAGGGACTAAATTTGTTGAGCTTAAATGCAGATCATAGGAACCTTTGAATCAGTCATCTTACTCTATGAATCAGTTAACAGGGAGTTAGACCATATGGATGTTGCTAGCTTGCAATGAAAATATATCTCTATGTTTATGAAATACATTCTGTTAGCACAGAGGTCAAAATCTCCTGAACCGTTTCTTGTGATAGACGTATTTATTTTGTTTCTCTTTCCTCAATAGAATTTATGCAGCAGTCACTTAGGAGAGTTTACATACTACAGACAGAAGTAGCACCTGATTACATAAATCCAACTGTACTGTCTTATTTCCGGTGGTATGGACAATGGATTGTCTGTTGAGATTTCAGATTGAAAAGTTGTGATGTTTTCCTTCTATAGTAGCAATTTCTTTTCATACAATAACAAAAGGATTTTCCAGTTAATAGTGTTCTGATGTATTTCAATTTGCAGAACTAATTCAGAGGAATGCAGTATCCAGTTAATCGAGCTATACCAGTTTGTTATGAGATGATGAACTAATAGAAATCATCTTTTTTGCTAATTTTAACTAATAAGCTTTTTTGCAACGTAAGATAAAACTATGTATAGTGTCTATTCATTTGATGGATCTCATGAAATTATCCTGATAATGAAATTATCCTTATAATGAAACTTGTCAGTCTTTGTGCACATATCACATAAAAAGCTTTGTTAATAAAAATTGCTGCAAAGCTGTAATGTTCCTAGACTAAATAAATAAATAAATAAATATTTGAAAGTATCTAAGAATTGAACTACAGATGAGAGTGTAGAACATCTAGGTAGGCATTCTGTCTCCAATAATTACTCATACCAGATGTTTCAGAGCAGATGAATGAACATATTGGACAATCAAAGAAGAGAAATGTTTTCACTGAACAGATTTTTCCCTAACCTTATGATTTTTTTATCAGTGTTGTCTCACAATGGGAAATTCATCCATCCATTTATTTATATATTTGTCAGTGTAACTGGATTTTGTTTCCATCTGTGAGAAACTTTCCAGTATTGAAAATTCAAGTCTTAATGGTAAGAAGTGAGGTGTGCATAGGTTTTGAGGTTGTGTTATGTGGGAGGAAAAGAAGAAATATTATTCCTGGCAGCATTTCCAATTCTGATAGCTCTATTCCTGCTAATTTCAGGTTGCATGGAGTATGTTAGAAAAACTCCTGAGAAAACAGGATTTGAAATCAAATAGGCTCTTTTTATAGCCTGTTTGGCTTTGTTTTTTGTTGTTGTTTGATTGTTTTTTTTGTTGTCTCTTTTTTTTTTTTCCCCCCCCCAAGGAAAATGGATGCTTCTTTTCAGTGTTTTCCAGTCTAGTAAATTAAGTGTTTTATCATTTTGTGAGCTTCTACTATAATTACTCAGGTCCATTGCTTCAGTGATTTAGGATAAAATAAAATATTTTTTCCCTCACAGTTGTGCCTGACAACTTCTGCTGATGTTGACTTGATTGAAAAAATATTTATGTAGGTGATTTCTTGGAACTACCATAGGGTGACCCCAGGGTATAAGTATCAACCAATGCAATTTCCCTCTCTTCAGATTCTGACAAATCACATCGTAATTCAAACTTCAAGTCATTTAAATTGTGCTCATTTTACGTTCTTTATCTTCTGCAGCAAAACACTAAGAATAAGATTTGGCAGATGCATATGTTTCAGCTGTTGATTACTCTGATCGATGAGTTGCATTATCTAGTTTTGTGTGGACATATGGCTTGAAATGTCCATTCTACAATGTGAGAGAACCAGTCAAGAAATAATCTGTCCAGCTTCACTTGTGTAAGATGTTGAGAGCATGTCTCAAATGAGACTCAGCTTTGGCTGCATAACCTCACCTGTTTTTCCAAAGTGCAGAGGGAATCCTTTAATAAAAGCTAGTAAATGTCATGGGATTTTATAGGGTATAATACTAAGAGCTTTTTCTGTGCTTAGTAATTTAGAAACTAATATATTTTTGTCCTACTACCTGCTAATGAAATTAAATCAGTTCTGCCGTTGTTCTTAGTGTTATTCCACATTTCATTCTTCATACGATCTTTGATTACTCTTCCAGTATATTTCATATGACAAAGTAGAAGTCTGCTGTGGAAAGAGAAAACAAAAAACACCTGCAACTTGTATTTGACACTGCTCAGCTAGCTGAGCAAAGAACAGGGCAGGCTTCTGGGAAAAAAATTCCCTACCAGTGGTCTCTTTTGGTTATGAAGGGCATTGAGTCGATGACTCTTTGTAATTACTGTTGCCCAAATACTCATCTCATTATGACCAAAAGCCCCACAGACTTTCTAAAATCTGATGTAAAGCCCCAATCTGTAGGGTTTCTGGTCATGATAAGATGAGTATTTTGGCAAATGAAGGACTCAGCAGGTGTAAATCAGCATACAGCTCACACCAGCTGACAATGTAGTACAACTATTCTAGTGCTATATGACAAAGCTAATTTCCCTTCAA
The DNA here is from genome assembly GCA_002909625.1 of Bambusicola thoracicus. Lineage (NCBI taxonomy): Eukaryota > Metazoa > Chordata > Aves > Galliformes > Phasianidae > Bambusicola > Bambusicola thoracicus. Next base: position 10,842 of record PPHD01008305.1, on the reverse strand, counting down.
GTAATTGTTCTTCATGCATAAAGCCTATAACTCTGAAACCTTCAAAAGCATAATTCCTTCAGACCAAGTTCTCAGATAACCTGCCCTCTCAGAAAGCAAAATCAGAGGGAGAGACAGAAGGATGGAATTTCTAAATGAACAGTTCCAGTTTATGGTGAAATTAAAGCAGAAGACCTGCTGGATGAAAATCAGGTTACTGTTAAATTTACTCTTGTGGTGTCTGCGCACTTCTGAATTGCAGGGGTTTTATGTTTACCCTAGGAGTAACCAGTACAGTAATTCAGAAAAATTCCTTTCTGTGAGCGAGGGAGTATTTGGAAATATTATACTGTCATAAAATACATGCTGAATTTCCACAGGGGCTTCTAGTGCACATTTATTAGCCTACGTATAGTTGAAAGCAGCCATTTGAAATTTTTTCTCATTCTACCAGAGTTTGGGTTGACAAAATCTATTAATTCCTTCAAAGACATTCAAATTCATGATTTTACAAAATCCTGTGCTTCATAAGACCCCTCCTTTTTTTCTCTACTCTTTTCTAATACAATCCTGATAAAATTTCTTTGATGCAAAACTTGTTGAATATAATTTTCAAATAAGTAGGTTCCTAGTTTATCAAGTTGAAACAAAAGTACAAGTCTCTGAAATAATACTATCAAAGAGAAATTTACAGAACAAGAAAACAAACAAAAAACAAGCACTATCAATGAAGCATAACTGGACAGAGTTAATCACAATGTACAATTGAGTTACTTTGCTTCTATTTCTTATTAGTTCTTTTCAGAATTTTGGAACTACAAATTTACCAGGGCCTGGATGGAGAAAAGCCTAGTTGAAGGAGATAGAGAGTCTGTATAGACGAGCTTGGAGAGACAGATTTCCCAAAAGTGATCAAGACAAAATCTCCCCCAAGAAATTAGTCTGTAGTCTAAAGTTTCAATAACTCCATTGTTCTCTGATTCTATCATTTTCTGATTTTTCTCCTTTTTCCTTCATCATCCTTAACTGAAGTCTGGAGATATAATACTCATGTATGATAACCACCATCTTCAAAACAGACCAAAATGACAAACCAAAGACTGAGACTGATTGAAACTGGTCACCTTTATTTTCATCCTTGCAAAAACTGTGAGTGAGTACTTTTGCAGCATCTTTCTGAGTGCATGAAAGTAGTTGTTCTTGGGAACAGTCAGCATAGATTTAATAAGCATAGATCTTCCTTGACCATCCCATTTGTATTTTATGATAAAGTGACTGGATTTGTGGATACAGGGAGAGCAGTGTATGTTATTTACCTTCAAGTTAGCCAGACTTTCAACACAGCTTTTTGTAGTATTTTTGAATCCAAGCTAGGACTTTGCAGTATGAATGGGTGAAAGACCAACTTGGTAAAAACTTCTATGGATAATTATTATAATTGATTAATGGGCCATACTTTATGGAGGGTTTTGTGGAGGGCTTTAAACAATGGAGATTGGTTAGAAGTCACAGAAGCATAGAATCATAGAATTGTTTGAATTGGAAGTGACATTTAAAGGTCATCTGGTCCAACTCCACTGCAAGGAACACTTGGACTTACAGAAAGTGAAGTACTGCAAGTCTTGGGATATTGAATTATAGAATAATAGAATTGTTAACATTGGGAAAGACCACAAACATCATTTACTCTAACCATTGACTCATCACCATCATACCCACTAAACCATGTCCCTCAGTTCCACATCTACCTATACTTTTCTCAGAAACCTGCAGGGTTGGTGACTACACCACTTCCATGGGCAGCCTGTTCCAATGTCTCACCACTCCTTCTTAGAAGAACTTCCTAATATGCAACTTGAGCCTCCCCTGGCACAACTTAAGACCATTACCTCTTGTCCTGGCAGAAGAGGCAGAAAGCTGTTAAAATTAATTAATGTTTTCTATAACAGTAAGTTTTTCAGCTGGTTTTTGATGATTTTCTCTGAGCCATCAGGTCCTGGGCATCCTCAGGAAAAGGTCTTTAAAAATACATTAATTCTGAGTCTGAGTGGGCTCTGAAGGATTTAGTATAAACTTGTCATGTCTCTCTTAGTGCTCTATAACTGTATCACACTTATTCTGGAAAATATGGATGGCTTCTCTGAAGATAATGCCTCACTATAGACTGCCAATTCTGACTTTATCTCTGGAATAAAACTGGCTGCTTCTTATATATTTCAATTATAATGCAAGAGGTGCATAGAAAGAGGCTATGTCATCACTTTGGCCAAATGGAAAGAGTGACCCTAGGGAACAAGAAGATTTATATTTGTTTTTTCTCAAATAATTCTTGTTTATGATAAAAAGTGACAGGACAATCTGGCATTTGGTAGTGGCTAGCAAAGCACTTTGGCTGTAAGGCAAGAGGACAAGATTTAGAAGACAATTGTTTGATATGGAGAAAAAATGTGACCTTGGAAAGGAGGTAAAGTGCCAGGATTGAGTATCTTAGGGTAGACAGAAGCCGAGATTTAAATAATCAAAGTGCTTGGTTACCAGGCAATCTTGCTAAAGTAGATACAGATGACCTCATTCATAGCCTTTCTCCCCGGTTATCTGTAGCTACGCCTGGTCTTCTCTAGCCATTCCAGCATATGGTAGTTTTCCTCTCTGCCCTTGGATATCTGCTTTTTGATAATGGATTTTGTGGATCTACCGGAGACAAAAGGTTTGGAAAATGAAGCAATACACTCTTTAAAACATTAGTAGCAGGGGACAGAATTAAGTAGTTTCTTAGCCTTGGACCCAATCTTGTAAACATGTGGTCTAACGGGCTACCAAGAAGAACTGTTGTATGCAATTCCTTAGCCCAGAGAATTAAAAAAAAAAAAAAAAA